>VMDO01028432.1:0-23928 GCA_007922755.1 Pedetes capensis
GGGAGAGAGGGAGAGGGAGAGGGAGGGAGGGAGAGGGAGAGAGGGAGAGAGGGAGCAAGAGCTCAAGCAAGCAAGCATGAGCGGGGGAGAGAGAATTGCAAGCAGTGCTTGGTGATTGGATTGTTATGTTATTGAGGCAGGCCTCATGTACCCTGTGTAAGTTTGATTTGTCACCAAGCTTCTACGCATGTCCTCTGTCCCCATTATGAGCAAGGAGGAAGTGTGTCCCTTGCTAGGAGGCTAAGATCTAACTTCTGAACCTTCCTTCCTTTTATTATCAGAGGTGGACAGGGGATCCCAAGCAGACGTCCCTCCCCTAACTCTCTCACTCACTGGTAACCGCACGCTATCATCTGCATGGATATGTCTACCCTTTCCAGTTATTCTCAGAACTAACACAACAGGCTCCCTTCCCCTGCTCATGTCTCTGCAAGAGACCTCATCTTCAGCCATCTTCATCATCCACGGTGGAATTCACATAACTTTCTGCATCAATTCCTGACTTGGTTCCTTCTCCTGAACCTGCTGAGTTCTGAAAACCTTTCCACTTTGTAACTCACGGTCCACCACCAGACAGATTTCTTGTAACTTCAAATTCTATTCTGATTTTATTTCGCCAGATTGCTCTAATTGAAATCTAGCTCTGTTTTGAGGCATCTCTGCCGGCATCTCCTCAAGTGAATGTTTTTTCTCCAAAATAAATTATTACCCCTTCCTCTCATTTGTGCTTTTGTGCCAACTACATTACCTTTCTCTAAAATATAAGACCCTTTTCTTATAATCGCATGTATTCTATTTTACTATCCACACTGCTTCTACTATCTACTAACCACTGGATCGATAACCCTCTTTTAAAAATAGTTTAGTTTTTATTCTCCTGACATTCTCTCCATGTGGTTGATCATTTTAACACTGCAGCTCTCTTTGGGTTTCTCATTTCCGATTATTTTGAATGGCAGGCACCCTGTTCAGCCGGCACTCTCTTGATCTTATATTAGGAACTGTTAACATACATTTCTTGCACCCTGCTCTCTGAAAAATGTCCGATAACATTCGAAGAAATCTCCCTAGCTGCCAACTCGCATACTCTTTGATACCCTTGGACTTCAAATTCATTAACATCAGCATCCATTCACTGTCCTGTAATATCTTGTCTCGTCTCTTTATGCAGGTTAAACTAAACATAGAGTATAAATAGGAGGGTGACCATAATAATACTATGTCACTTGAAATACTTTCACTTCTTTGTACTTCCATAGAACAACCGCACACTGGAGTCAACACTTTGAACACAGCATTTCTCCTTCCAGACAGATGTATGTATCTGAAATCCTGGCCAGTATCTACGTGTGTAAATGGTCTCATTTTAAATGTAGAAACATACACTGTGAATGAGCCTTATACTGCTACTTGGCCAACATCCTATATTAATACAACCATTCAGTTTTTTGTATTTTTAAGATACCTATTTAAGGCAGGTACAATGGTGCATGCCTGTAATTCCAGGAGGCGGAGGCAGGAGGATCGCAAGTCCTAGACCAGAGGCAGTCTGTGTAATTTAGGGAGACCCTGTCTCAAAAAGGTAAAAAAAAAAAAAAAAAGGGCTGGGGGTGCAGCTCAGTGGTCCAGCACTTGCAGAGCATGCAGGCGCGAGGCCCTGGGTTCAACCCCCAGTACCGCACACACAGAAAAGATACCTATTTAATAAATGTCCGCACACACAGAAAAGATGCCTATTTAATAAATGTTTTAGCGCTTCAACATTTCCAACTATTCTTCTCAGCCGACAATCTGGACTTCTAAATTTTCAATGGAGGAATCATAAAAGGGACACATAACTCTGCATATATTTAAATGGCTAAAAACTAAAAATCCACTGATATCAGCCAATATTTGAAAGGATGTATCGTAACAGGACATCACATTCATTCATGAGCAGAATGTAAAATGGTTTATCCATTTTGAAAGACATTTTGGCAGTTTGTTACCAAGCTGAGCAGTCTGATCATATAATCCAGCAGTCAGTTGTGTCGTAAATTTATCTCACATAAACCTTGCACACGGATGTCTATAACAACTGTACTCATAATTGCTTAAACTTGGAAGCAACTAAGATATCCCTCAATAGATGAGAGGTTAAATACAGTATATCCATAAAATGTAACATTGCCAAATACCATGAAAATATTTGAAGGACAATTATGCATATTTCTAATATAAAGTAGCCAGTCTAAGGCTGGGAGCAGTGGCTCATGCCTGTAACCCCAGAGACTCAGGAGGCAGAGGGAGGAGGATTGCAGGTTCAAGGACTGAGGCAGCCACAGAGTTTACTGTGACTCTGCCCAAAATTAAAGATAAATGAGGGCTGGGCCCCCATTCACTGGTGGGTGCCTGCCAGCATGTGCGCGCCCCTGGATGTAACCCCCTCACCCAGTACCAAGAAAGAAGAAAGAAAGAAAGAAAGAAAGAAAGAAAGAAAGAAAGAAAGAAAGAAAGAAGCCAGTTTGAAAAAGCTGCCTGTTGCATTCTCCCAACTACATGAAAATGCTTGTAAGGACAATGCGTTCTATTAAGTCAGCCCTGAAATAAGACTTACAACTGGCCTTTGGTTGTTTTCCTCTCTCGTTTTGACTCGGTGTGATGTTGAGACAAGTTTTCATTATGTAGCCCAAGCTAGCCTGGAACTCTGCGTAAACCAGGCTGACCTTGAACTCACAGTCTTCCTGCTTCACTCTCCCCAGTGCTGAGATTCCAAGTAGGGGTCACCACACCCTGCTAACATCTGACTTTAAGGTGAATAAAATAGATATTGTTTTTGTGCAATATGATTTTATTAAGGACTTTTGGCAAATGTAATGAAATATACAAATTATTAATTACAATATGGATAAGGCAGGAAGGAATTATATTTTTGGTCGGAATGCTTAAAGTGAGTTTTTGGAATTAACAAGATTTAAGCTAGCTAGAAATTGAAAACTAGAGTATATTTAGAGAGGGAAATTATGGAAACAAAGCAGTTTTACGTTAAAAGTATCGCCGTAACCAAAGAATAGTATTGAAAAATGCAATAAAAATTGATGTATAAAGTAGCTCTGAAAGTACGAATAAATTAATGAATTAAGGTACTGAGGAGGAGGGGTCCTCCATGACCTACAGGCCCTACACAGTCACAATTCCTAGTACCCCACAACAGAGGTGAAATTTCAACAAGAATTTTGGTAGGACATTCACACCATAGCAGAAATTATGTAATAGATATTATTGCGTGCTTTTAATTAGAAGCAGTATGTTAGTAAAAATAACATCTTATATACAAGAGAACTGGGAAAAACAAAGATGGAGAAGACACATATTTGTAACTGGTAGTAATTAGTCACAAGAGAATTGAAACTAGAGAAAGAAGGCATGAAAATAAAGGGGCTGATAGCAAGGATATTACTTTGGCATATATTCTTAATTTTGGCTTTACTTATATTATGGGTATTTCAAGTTTATTGAAGAGGGATTGTGTCCATCAATGAAGTTGTATGCATGCCAAACATTTTCTGTACTCAATAAATGTTAATACATAATTAAAGAAAGATGAAATTAGAAGACTCCACCTCTATAAAAACTAAGCATGTATAGTACCATTAACTCCTTCCTTCAAATATTTTTCCTACAACTCTGTACTTTTCTCATTAAAGAAATAGCATCTGCATTCATCAAATATATATTCCAAGTCTTTCTGCCTCTATTCTAAGAACAAGACCTATAAAATTGGTCTCTAAAATCAATTTATAAATTAAACATATGCAAGTCTTTCACGGTTCTATGGACTAGTGAATAATACACTCATAAGTATAGACAGATGTTGAATTACATAGGCTTAGACTGGAAACAATAGCACTTTGCCTGGAGTGTTTAAAAATGGGCTTAAGGAATAAGCAAGATTTAAGTGAGCTAGAACTTGAAGAGTAGGGTATAATTCAGAAAGAGAAAAAATATGGAAACAAAGCAGTTTTACATTAAAGGGTAATAATATGACAAAACAATAGGAGTGGAAAAGCAACAAAAATTTTATGTATGAAGTAGCATAGTTTCAGGGAAGCACAACATATACAAGGTCCAACAACACCACATGACCTTGTCAAATTTATTATACATTCTATTGCCTCCAGTATAAAATACAATTTAGCAGTAAAATACTGCTCCATGACTGATCTACACTGGTTTTACATAAATTTTAATATCATTTTGTTTCAGTTAAATGAGGAAACTTCATTTTTCTCTATGGTAAGTAACAAAATACTATATTTGTATAACATTTATACTATGGCTTAACATCTATTGGGTAAAGAAATTATTTGGCATGCACCCAACTTCATAGATGAACGGGGTTCCAATTCAATAAGCTTGAAACATTCCTAATATAAATAAGGACAAAATTTGGAATTATATATAGCAAAGTAATGTCCTTGCCATCAGCTCCTTTATTTTAATTTCTTCTACTTTTTCTCTGTCTTGGATCTTCTTTTGTGATTAATTTCTACACTTTCCACCAAGTTTCTTTACCAGTATGTATTTTCCCCACCTGTGTTGTTGTTAAGATTCTTTGTACCATGCTGGCATCTGATCTCAGAAGCTAAGCAGGTTGGCACCTGGTTAGTCCTTAGACAGGAGACCACCTGGGAACACCAGGTGCTATAGTCTTGGGAGGCCTGGGATTTAGCTCAGTTGGTAGTCTCTGAGGTCCAGAGTTCGATTCCCAGCACCGCAGTCTTGGGAGAAGGATGTGGCAATCCACTCCCAAGACAATTCCGAAACAATCTGCCATTGAAAACCCTATGAGGGTTGCTATGAGTTGTACACAACTCTACGGCACCTAACAACAACAACACCACCATAGTCTTGGGAGAAGGACCCAGCAGCCCACTCTGCCCAGGGAAACAATCAACCATCGAAAGCCCTATTAATAGCGGAGAAGCACTGACATAGTGCCAGGCATGACACAGTGTCAGGGAGTGTTTCCTCCTGTTGTATATAGGGTTGCTATGAGTCAGACTGGACTCAAAGGCACCTAACAACAACAATAACATATATCTGTGTAGGAAAATGATACAAGGTCGATAAACCCAAGAAGATACTACTTTTTAACGCTTTGTATTTGATGTTGAGATTCACATCTTCCTTGGGTAAAATCCATTGAGGATTGTGATAAGAAAGACTATAAAGAATATATGGTTTGAGAATAACAGCCATAAAAACAACAAAAGAGATTGGATGACAGAATGGTTCCCCTGACACAATAAAATCACAGCTAATTTAATAGTCTGACTATGGGAAAATTAGATTAATATAAGTGGAGGAATTGGTTAGAATTGAGGTCAATTAATAAATACAGGGTGGACAATTAATAAATATGGGGAGTCACTGGTGATTCCATAATGTACTTGCTTAAATGAAAAAACCTTTGAAGGCAAAGATAATTTGATTGTTCAGTACTTAGTATTATTCTTTGTTTAATGAAATTGTACCCATACTGCAATTATTTTATTATTATTACACAGGCTCCTTACAAGGTTTCACTTTTGAATATAGTTGTAAATAAAACTTTAAAAAATGCGTCTGAGGAAAATGTTTTCTTGAAATGTAGAATGTTTAGCAGGGGGTGACCACAGAGATTCAATAACATTGTATTATCTTGTAAAATTTATCATACATTCTAATGCCTCCAGTAAAATTAACTACAATTTAGCAGCAAAATATTGCTCTGGGCCCTGTATACATTGGTTTCATATCAATTTTTAATATTGTTCAGTCCCAAATAAATGACAAATCTTCCTTTATTTTTCTGTATGATAAGGAACAAAATGTTATTTCTATGGTATAGTGGTTTTGATGGAAACCATATGTTTTATATTCTACCTAATACCTGGCTCCATTTCCTTCAGAGAGATTTACCAAACTGTCTAAACCATATGAATTTCCTTTATCTCATTTGAATGTACAGATGTGTTAGCTAAATGGAAGGCTCTAATATATAAAATGACTTTTTAATATGTTAATGTTTCATTATTGTGTTATAAATTGAAGAGATGACTTATTGCATTCCCAATGCTATGTTTACCTGTACACTTTGTCTTACAGTTTTATGTAAATAAATTTACCTGAATTTGAAATTGATCTAAGTTTCAAAATCATAGTAGCTGTGTGGAGAATAGTGAGAGATGCTGACCCATGTATTTTTAATTCTCAAGCCCAAACCCAAAATATTTCTTTACAGTATACTTTCCTTTTCATACGTATGCAATTATTAGTAACTATTCCTTTTAATCTATTAAGATGAAGAATTAAAACTGGAAATTATTGACTGCATACTCTAAGCAGTGTTTAAGAGCACCACTATTTTATGTCATCTCCATTTTCTTGCCCAAACCTAACAGTTTACACTGTGCACTAATATGTATATTTACCTTTTATATTTATTCTATTGTGACATGACTCAATATAACGCACTTTGTGGAATGCAAATATTTTTCTTTGTTGATTTTAGCATAACAATATTATGATTAAACCATATTGATCATAAGCCATAGAAGCAGAGGGTTAGATTTTAACTTTCTCTGGTAAAAAAATCTCTAATATTTTTAAGAAATCTTCGAGAGATAATTCATATATCGTACAATTTGCCCATTTAAAGTATACAATCTGATAGAACACTATGTTCCCATAAATAAGAAATGTCATAACCATGACTAATGGTCATTCCCTCTTGTCTCCCTTTCCTACTTATTCCCTTTCTCCTCTTACCCACCATCTGGCCTCTGGCTATCATTGACCTACTTTTTGTATTTGTATAGTTGCCTATTCTGGTCACATATCCTTTAAAATATTCCTCTTATTGTAATTGTACTTATTTGGTCACCATCTCCCTCCCCCATAGACACCAGCCTATAGCATATTTCTATTAGACCAATTTTTTTAGAGTTCCCAAGTGGGTGAGATCATATTGTATTTGCCTTTCTGCCCTTGGCTTATTTGTTAGTTGTTAGGTGCTATGGAGTGGGTGTCCAACTCATAGCGACCCTACATACAACAGGCAAAACACTATTGCCAATGCTTTTCTGCTGTTCATAGGGTTTTCAATGGTGGATTGATTTTGGGGAGTGGGTTGCCGGGTCCTTCTCCCATTGGCTTATTTAACTTATCCCCCAGATCCGTCCACGTTATCACAAATGGAAGGATTTTGTTCCTTCTTATGACTGCACAGTTTCACATTTTGTGTACAAAATTTCCTTTCTCCATTTACCAGTTAATAGAAATTTAGAGTAATTCCTAATAATCTTGGCTATTGCAGATCATGGTGCAACACAAATGAGACTAGATATCTCTCTTCAACATTCCCGGTAGCTGAATCATATGGTAGTTCTATTTTTAATGTTCTCAAGAACCTCCATAACATTTTCCATAATGGCTGTATTAGTTTACTCTAGTATCAATAGCATTCAAGGATCTGTTTTTATCCACATAGTCACGAGCATTTAGTGTTCTCGGCACTTTTGTTGAAAATCAGTTGGCTGTAGGTTTATGAATTTATTTCTGATGTCTCCAATCAGAGAGAGAGAGAGACAGAGAGAGAGACAGAGAGAGAGAGAGAGAGACAGAGAGCATTTCTTCTCTGCATATCCCACCCTTACCCTGCTCTGTACCCTGATATGCTGACCTCCTAGACCTAAGTGATCTTAGTTCAGGCAAACCCAGTCTGTAAGTCAGGTTTAGGAGCCACAGGGTAAGGTACTCGACAGTAACTGAATGGTAAAATAAATGTTATTTCTGACACATTTTTTGTTTATTTTTATCTTTTCTCAAGGTGCGGTTATTGCTTATGCACATTTCATTTATTTTTAACAATTCACTTACTATGTCGCATAAAGCAATGCTTTCAGTTCCACAACAGTTTTACTTCAGCACACTCCCTTCCACACGAGATGGTGCCGATTTTGATTTATGGCAGACTTTCAGTCAAGATGGATATTTTCTCAGCATGAGATACCTCTTTTGCATACACTCTGTTTCACCTTTATACAAGAACACCTTGCAGAATTATTCTAATTTATGAAAAAAGAAGCCAAAAGAAAGACTGAGGACCCTTATTATAACTCATAGTTGGAACTCTTTTGTGTTATTTTTAAGCACATTATAGCCACCAATTTTACCTCAATTTTAGTAACTTCTTCTATAAATTGTGATGTAAATATGGAGACCACACCTTCCTAATTGTTAAGATGATTAAATAACAATATCTGAAACACCTTTGGATCAATTCCAGAAATGTAAGCACTATATAAATGTTTGCCATAATTGTTAATGGCCTATATGCCAAAATAGCCAAGTGATTTATATTATACAGACTATTCTCTGAATTTAATTCTATTAAATGAGAGATCATACTAAAAAATGAAACCTCTATATTTGTGAATTGAGAACACATGCACAGTAATTGGTAAGTGAAAGAAGGAATCACAATAGACATTTTAGAAATCTGTTCAGAACTAATGGAGCCACTACATGAAAAAATGCTTAGGGATACTTATGCTGCAAAATACAAAGAACATGGCCCTAAATTTTTATATTAGGAAAGGAATAAGATACAAATTAAATCATGACTATCAAATTTACGGAAATGAACTGTAGAATAAACACACCAAAAAGTCAGGTTACAAGGATGGAAATGGAGTTCAGTGACAGAGCACTCATGTAGCATGTTCTAGGCTCTGAGTTTGTCCCCAGCACCACAGGGAAAAAAGTAGGAGAAAGATATTAAAATTAACAGAACAGAAACTAATGAAATATACAACAAAGATATAAGTGGGTTACCAAAATAAAAATTGAGTTTTTAAGATGAATGATAAAGCACACAGAAGTGTAAGGAGAGTGATGAAGAAAAAATTAACATATTCCATCACATGGACGACTTTCTGCAAAGAAAACCTGAGAAATACATGGATTCACTCTTTAAACCTAAATAAATCGTGGCTGAAACATTCAAGGAGAGCTGCAATCTATTTCATTGTATAACATATAATAAAAGGTCAAGATATACAATAAAAAGTTAATATGGATACTTAATAATGGATTGGCTCAAAAATCATATTTAGCAAGATAGTCTAAAAATAAAACAAAAATACCATGTACAACAATACAGGCAGACCCTGTGTACAACAGAATGAAACACTCCCTGACACTGTGTCATGCCCAGCACTGTGTCAGTTTTTCTCTGATCATAGGGCTTTCCATGGCTGATTGTTTCAGGAGTGGGTTGCCAGGTCCTTCTCCCATTTTTGTGGTACTGACGATTGAACCCAGGGCCTCAGAGAGCACAGAGCAGCCCTCTACCAACCAAGCTAAACCCCAGCCCAACAATGCTATTATATTCATTTAATTCAACATTTTAATGAGTATATTTTACTAATGGGACATTAAGCTATATTCTAATTTCAAGCTATATTTCTAATATTTCAAGAAACTAATTTAATTACATTTATACTAATAAAAGTTCCTTAATCCACCTTATGATATTCCTAAAATATCACTGCAGTAAGAATTCAGATGGCTGTTATGTAAGAAGTGCAAGTCTCTCTAGTTGAATAAATTTCTTATAAATATCCATCTCCTTTGACTGATGCTTATTCATGCAAAAATATCACACCATTCACATTACAGATGCGATAATGAAAAAGCAAAACTGCTATGAGTTTTGAATACATCTTTAATTTGAAAGCAGTTACCTAACTGGAAAGGAAATAGAATTATTTACAATTGCAGAACTTGCTGTAGGGTTGAAATTGACACTGAAGAAGCCTACCCTTTGGCAACCCTTCACTGGCTCTGTAAATAACCTTGCTGGGATCAAATGTCATGCCTCTAAGGGACTCTGTTGTCTACAATATCACCAAAAAGTACTGAGAGGAAAATATGTCCTGCTAGAACATGAAGCTTTCCTAAGCATTATACCAAAAAAAAAGAAAAAAGAAAGGAAAGAAGGAAAGGAAATGAAAGGAAGGAAGAAAGAAAGAAAGAAAGACAGAAAGACAGACAGACAGACAGACAGAAGGAAGGGAGAGAGAGAGAGAGAGAGAGAGAGAGAGAGAGAGAGAGAGAGAGAGAGAGAGAGAGAAACACTTGAACCACTTGGCTGAGAAAGTACAATATTGAAAATTGCAGAGAAACTGCACATCAGCAAAATACCTTGGCAGGAAATGGCTGGATGTGTAGAAGCAAAATCTCTGTGTTATTTATTTGCCACTCTTGGGAACACCAATATGAAAGTGACTAATAGGGCATAATAGTTCCCAGAACCAATTAATTAATCATCGCATGTCATTAATAGGTATAGTCCTTGGGGAAAATATTTTGTGCTCAGGGAAATTAAACCATTTTATTATGATAAAGTTTCTCTCATCTAAAGTCCTTTAACTTTGCATTCTCACACTATTAACTAGGTAGCTATTTCTTAAATAATAAATTTATTTTTCCTATTGTCTACAGGTGATTTAGAGAGGAAAATAAATGTCCAAATGCTAGAAATTAGAGAATGGCTCTCCTTTTTTTATACTTTAATGTTAACTGAATATGTAGTGCACAATCTTACCTTCCAGGTGAATGAATTGAAGATCAGAAAGTGTAAGTCATTTTCATATTGTGGCAGAATGAAAACATATTTTGTCAGTACAGTTTTTTGACTTAAAATCCCTTTGTTGTTGTTGTTAAGTGCCATTTAGTTGGGTCTGACATAGTAACTCTATGTACAAGAGATGGGAGAAGGACATGGCAGTCCACTCTCAAAGCAATCCCGAAACAATTTCAAATTAAATGATGAGATTTTATGAATACAGGGGAAAAATCAGGGAATATAAATAATTGTGTGCTAGGATTAAGTTCAGTAGGTAGAACGTCATTCCCTGCTCTCGGAGGCCCTGGGTGGATCCCCAGCACCCCAAGAACGGGAGAAGGACATGGCAATCCACTCCAGCAGCAATCCCCAAACAATCAGCTACTGAAAGCCTGCGAGGGTTGCAATGAGTCGGAAGTGACTCAATGGCACCTAGCAACAACAAGAACAATGACACATAATTGCAGTTGCGTATGACTTTTACCACACATTAACGCAAGGATTCCATAAACCATGTAAGTTGATGAAAGTGTATCCAACAGTGATGTAATAGTTGCACAATGGAAATATTAAAAGCCTTATCACTCTTTAGCCCACCAGCACTTACTAAAAAAGGGAAAAGAAAGCACGCTCAGGGTTATCTCCACACCAGTTGCCATCCTTGCTTCCCTTGCTATAGTTCTTACAGACATCTTGATAAAGCATTCAAAATTCTGACTCAATC
The DNA here is from genome assembly GCA_007922755.1 of Pedetes capensis. Taxonomy (NCBI): domain Eukaryota; kingdom Metazoa; phylum Chordata; class Mammalia; order Rodentia; family Pedetidae; genus Pedetes; species Pedetes capensis. The sequence continues at coordinate 11,379 of VMDO01028432.1, forward strand.
ACACTCTCTCTCCTGGTACTTTTTTCTCTTAAGCTTATTTTCATATATCTTTTCTACTAGCATCCCTGAAACTATCCTACCCTTCTTAATTATATTTTAACTTGATTTATCTATAGAGCTGCTTTTGGTCAATGTGTTAACCAGCAGCAATTTTGGGGGACCATTTATATCCATTCTCATTGATTAGTTGATGTAGTTATGAGAAGTGGTTTTCTATGTGTGTGATCATGGCAGGATTTTTAGAGTTTTCAGTTTCATTGTTGATCAATGCTGATTTTACCCATTCATGCATTATATTCTGTAAGATTTTTTAACTGTCATAGGAAGTTAAACAAGTTAGCATATACTACAAAGTAAAGACATTTTATAAGCTTTGGAAGAAATATTTCTTAACCTTTTAGCCAGTTTAGAAAAGTATTTTGTAAGCAAATAGGTGTGTTTTTTGTTCAGTTATTTGGTTTGATTTGGTTTGTTTTTTTGAGACAGTACATTGATGTGTAGCTCAGGCTGGTCTCAAAGTCACCATGCAGTATAGCCTGGCCTCGAACTGGAGATCCTCCTGCCTCTACCTTCTGAGAGCTCTGATTATAGGCGTTCATCACCACAGCAAGCTATAATGTTATATCTTCTAAGAATAAGTAATCAACAAAAAAACTCATAAATTTCCAAACTATGATTTTCTATATATTTTAAGGGGTCTCATGAAACAATATTAAAAAATCAGATGATTTTTTTACCTTAGAAATTCCTGTAAGTGACCAAGAAGATAAAATATCAGGAGTGTATTCTCAGAGAAGCCTCTGGCAATTCTAGTAACTCACAGGATACTATCATAGTCAATACTCGGAATAACTTGCCATTGTTGCAGGTGCAGGTGCTGGTCTTGGATCTGTTACTACTCAGTAAGCACTGTGCTCAAAAATCTCTAGTTTCATGAAATTTGCATTCTGGTGAATGAGATAAACAATAAGATGTGTATTTGTTCAGCTGGTTATAAGGGTCATAGGAAGTAGAGAAGAGAAATAGGGAAAACTTAGAAAGCTCAATTGAAAACCAAAGAAAAACTTAAGGGCAAAAGCAGAGAGCTAATGAGAAATGGACTGTGTCAGACGGCATGGGTCTCATGAGTTCCAGCAAGGATCTTGGACTAAACCCTGGGTGAAGAGGGAAAGAACTAGAGAGTACTGAACAGAAGACACTCCTATCCCTGGGTTTTGTTGTTCTAAGTGAGTGACAGTGGCCAGTGTGAAAACACTGAAATAGGAGATAATCCAAGAAGGAAATGATAACAAACAAAATATATTTGTTATCAAATAGCATCAAATTCATTTCTTTACATTGAAAAATAAGGCCAGGCACCGAGGCTCATGCCTAGAACCCCAGAGACTTGGGAAGCAGAGGCAGGAGGATCACAAGTTTAAGGACAGAGGCAGCCTATGAAATTTAACAAGAACTTGTCGCAAGATTAAAAAAAAAAAATGGACTAGAGGTGCCGCCCACTGGTACAGCACTTGTAAAATATGTGCAAGGCCTTGGGTCCAACCACCAGGTACAACAAAAATTAAATTTAAAAAATTGAAAAATATATTTCGATTCATCATTTCATATAAAGCCAAAGAACTACAATCATAATAACTGTACCTAAATCCTGATAAAATAATTTCATAATCAATCCCATCACACTTATATGGCATTAAAAACCTAGAACATCTATTTAACTATAATTATCCTAACCAAACTTTTTGTGGTTGAGGGAACAGAGATGTACAAATGAGAAACTGAGAATCATGTTGGTTTTCCTTGTCACTCATTTGGTTTCTTCCATAGCTGGAAGAAAGCTGGCAATAGGTAAGGAAATTTTATGGAAGTCCCTGATTGTATGGAGAAAAACCTTACATACAAAATGGTCATTTACCATCTCTTCCAGATCATACTTTTTTTTCAGGACTTAGGGGTTGAACCTGGGGCCTTGTGCATGCCAGGCAAGTGCTCTACCGCTGAGCTGCACTCCGACCCCCTCCCTTTTTTATTTTCTTTTATTTTGAGGTAGTGTCTCACAACTTTCCACAGGCTGCCTCTGGATTAGGATTTGGGATTCTTCTGCCTCAGCCTCCTGAGTCCCTGGGAATACAGGCGTACACCAAGCTCCAAACTCAGACCATACTTGATGTCAGGTGACTTACTTTCATAGTCAGTTTTCAACTTAAATATATAGGCTTTCTCATGAGCATATTAGTGTCTTCTGAAGAACATGACTTGATCCACATGATTCTACAAATAAGTCTGCCTTAAATTCCTTTGTTCTTATTAAATTAGTTATTGTTTTAAAAAAGCTTAATGTGGTTGTAAGTAAGAATTTAGTCAGTTAGGGATTATCTTAGTTGGTAGAATGCTGCTGTGCACTATCCTAGTCTCTGGGTTTGATCCCCAGTGCTGCAAAAACTGGGAGAAGGGTTTGGCAGCCCACTACAGAAGCAATCCTCAATTAGCCATCAAAAACCCTATGAATAGCACAGAAGCACTGCCAATAGTGCCACACATGGAACAGTGTTGGAGAATGTTTCATTCTATTATATACAGGGTCACTATGCATCAGACGTGACTAGCTGGCACTAACATCAAGTAAAAATTTAATGAGTACATATAGTTGGCATTCGTGTCTCTAATCCTGCAGGATGAATATTATCTTGAAAATATTTTCAATACTACAAAAAGACCAAAAAATGAAAGAAAATATTATTGTAGACATTGTGACAAAATAATTTAAATATTATTCACCGAATAAGCCCACTTTATCTCTCCCAAGGGCTGGGATTTGGCTCAGTGGGTAGAGCGCTGTGCTGCAGTCTCTGAGGTCCCGAGTTCAATTCCCAGCACCGCAAAAATGGGAGAAGGACCTGGCAATCCACTCCCAAGGCAATCCCGAAATAGTCAGCCATTGAAAACCCTATAAGGGTCACTATGAGTCAGATACCGACTCGACGGCACCTAACAACAACAACAACAATTTCTCCCAAACTGTTTAGACAATCTGATTTTTGTAAATGCTACCACCTCAAATGTGTTTGCTCTTTATTAGTGTGGTGTTATATCTAGAAAGGAATTCGATTTACTCTGTGAGGTGTGGGCAAGTTGGTATTTATAATCCTTTGAATTGCAAAAATACATGTTAATGAAAGCATGCAAAACTTTTCACTTCATACATAAATCAAAATAGAGCCATCCACTTTTGGACTATGTTGTGTTTCAATCTCCTGTATCTAGCATGCCACCATGACAGAAAAAGGAAAAAGACTCACATATATTTTATATAGGCTTTACATATAAATACATTTATTAAAAATTAATGATAGGTCAGTTAACTGCAATTACTCCACAGAAATAGATCTAGACATAAAGAGAGAAGGGGAAGTTGCTGATCACACTCCTCATTTAGCTTTCTCAGTCACTTCTCTGAACACCCTGTTATGTTCCAGTAAATGACCTCATGGCTAGTCCTATGCAGTGTAGGATAGTCTTAACTCTCAGATATTCCTACAAGTTAATAGGACATTAGATTGAATGGATATATATATATATATATATATATATATATATATATATATATCTGAAATTGTGCTTTTTCTTTTCATCCACAAGCTTGAAAGGTACTGAAGCAACGAAACTAACTTCCCAAAGCACAAATTGCCATCTAATGGGAAAAAAAACCAATTAGTCTAAAACTCTATCTTGGGGAAAAAAGAAAAGCCTAATTTAGCTATCTTCAAAAGATGTTTTCAACAGGTTTCTAATTAATCACTGCAAACTTCTCACTAATGAGTTCCTACTTCTGTTCAGGGGAGGCAGTAAAACCTATTTAGCCACAGAAACAATTATAGATGAAAGACTAAAATGGAATTTTCTGCAACAATTTTGTTGGCACTATTGTAATTGTGATAACGGCAAGCTGTCCATTAATCTTGACAAGGGAAACAATATTTAACACAAAGCTTTTCATTTTCTACTTAAGCTACAGTAAAATACCAGTAATTTATGATAATATATGATACCTCAATTTTATTAAATACTTATTCGAAGAAATATACAACTTATTTAATCATGGATGTTGAGAAACCTATATTCAAATAATAAGGCAATGAGAATTTACAGATTTGGTCTGATGACTAAAGTCCAGTATTTAACTGAGCATGGAATGTGGGTTTAGTCTTATGCTAGAATGTTGTTGTTGTTGTTAGGTGCCGTTGAGTCGGTATCCAACTCATAGCGACCCTCATAGGGTTTTCAATGACTGACTGTTTCAGGACTGCCTTGGGAATGGGTTGCCAGGTCCTTCTCCCATTTTGCGGTGCTGGGAATGGAACTCAGGACCTCAGAGACTGCAGAGCAGCGCTCTACCAACTGAGCTAAATCCCAGCCCTGTGCTAGAATAGAAATGTGTAAATAAAATAATTAAATAATAAATTAAAAGCACTTAGCCATCACCTAGATATAAATGTATGACTATTTTGCGAAACATAAGATTTCCTAGTCTTATAGTAAATGGTATTTATACTTGATCAAATTTAACAAATAATGTGAGACAAGTACTATAAATATTTCTTTGGATCAAAAATATGTATATACATGAAAATCTTGTTCTAAGAAATATTTTATTCATGTCAATGTGTAAAACATTTGTGTAATTAAGCAATTCTCAAGTTATGATTCAACTTGTATGTGAAATAATATAAATGTTATCAAAAGATGTCAAACACTATATAATATTTGTATACTAAAAAATCATAGCATGTATCAAAAGAATTTTAAGCAACTTTCAAATAAATAATAAAAGGAAACAGCATACACCAAATGCTAATGATACTTGAATGAATAGAAGGAAATTCCTACCTCTCTAATATGGGATAGATTGTTTAACCTTACATGAATGCTGTTATGGAATATGATTCATTTCTCTTCCAGAATTACTTCATCTTATTTCAGTAACAACATAATTACAAAAGTAATTACTTTTTTGTAGCTCATAATTATACTTCATACTGCTCCCTTTTCGGTGGTGCTGGGGATCCTACCCAGGGCCTCGTACATGCCCCTCAAGCTCTCCACCACCGCGCTACCCTGCCAGCCCCTCGCAGGTTAGGTACAAGTGCCTCATTTGTTAGTTCAGAAGTCTTCCTGGGCTACTATGGGGCAGCGTGGTCTCCAAGAACTCTCTCCCACTCTCTCTTTATCGGGAGTCTGTACTAATTTCTACTACTTCTCTACCTTCTCACTGTGAGCACTCAGAGTGCATCTTCCGCAGGTGCTATCTGTGCCAGTGTCCTAAAGTCTGTGACCTGAATAATACTAAATGTCTTCAGCAAATGTAGCAGAGAATATGACATTAAGACGATGCAATCTCCTACATCAATGAAAGGTGATGATTCACTGTATGTACACTAATCTCAGCTAAAGCTGCATCCACACATAAAATTACCAACTTCTGAAAGATAACAAAGGGATATATGCTAAATGTTGCTTTGACTTAAATAAATAAATTACATACTCAGGTTTGGCAGAAAAACACTAGATCAGTCTCTCGTATTAGCAAAGGGATTTACAAGTTCACAAATAGGGATGCAAAATTGCCAAAAAACTGTCCCATAAATAATTATAAATTATGCATTTTACAAATGGTATGTTATAATACATATGTTTAAATGTAGGGACATAATTTAAACAGAAGAATCCTTTGAGATATAGGATAAAACTTTCCCCATTCAAGATTCCATGCCTGATTTAGTTTTGGGAAATTTTTAATATTTTGTTTCCATTCATAGAATTCACTTTTTTGCTTCAGAGAAAAACTGGCTCTATGTAAATTTCTGAATAAATACTACATTGCATAACAATACATCTATATGTTACAAGGGGTAAGTTTCACTAAAATTTACAAATTAGAATTCAAAAATTAAAATGTACCGTTAATCATCTTTTAATTTCCACAGTGTTATAATGTTCAACATAATTTATCAGATATGATTTTTATTTGAATCTTAGGTTTTCCTAGGCCAAGGTTAGAGTGATATATACACTGTGCTCATAAATCCTAATTCCAATATGGCCCCTAATATAATCTGCCTCTCCTGGTGGATGTTCTCTAAATAATCCCTGGGACTATGGATTCAATAAATTTTGTTCCTAAAGTTAAGATTATATTAGATGACACAAGTGACTTTCATAGAAGACTGTTCCTTTGGCCCTGACCCAAATGCTTGGGTTTTTGTAAAAGCTGAGAAATGTCCCTGGTTGGCTCTGGCACACACAAAAGTCAGAGATCAAAGCATAGGAAGGCTTGGTGTCTCACAGTTGGCCTGAAGTGGGACAGAAACGTGTGGAAAGTGATGCCAGGGAACCTTCAGAATCAAGAACTGTCCTCTGCTGACCGACAGCAAAGAAATGAGGACTCTACTCCCACAAGTGCAAGAAAAAGACATCGTCAGACAAGAACGAGCTTGGCACAGATTATTTCTCAGATGCTTCTGACAAAAATTCAGCCCTACCAGTGCCTGGATTTCAGCTTAATGAGACCCTCAGACCACCCTATACCACTATGTTGGACTCCTGATGTCCAAAAACCTCCAGAAAACTCATCTGTGTTGGTGAAGTTCTTAAGTCTGTGGTAATTTATTTTTCCAGCCGTACTAGGAAACAAATACAACTTTATTTTAAAATTACAAAAAATATTTTCTTCTGATTGAAAAAAGTATTTAATGCTTGCTGAAATTATTCAACACTAATATCTAATAAATACAGTTATAATTTTATAAAATAAATCAATCCTATTTTTGCAATTGGGGTTTTTTAGTTGTACTTTTATTTCATTATTTTTTAATTTTTATTTTACCTATTTATTTTCTAAATAAGAACAAAAGTTTAATTTTGAACATTGAAAACAATGATGGTAGTGAAATAAATGGAAGTAGTGGTAACCAGAACATGGGAAAAAAGAGCTGGGGAAACCCAGGGTCTTGGGGTTTGAACCCAGGACCACACACACGCTTGGCAAGTGCTCTCCCCGAGCTGGATACGCATTCAGCCCACTTTTTACTTTCTACTTTGAAACTTATTCTTGGTGTCTTACATAGGCTGCCTCTGGCCTTGAACTTGGAATCCCCCTGCCTCCGCCTCCCAGGCCAATAGGATTACACATGTGTGCCATGGTGTCTGGCTAAACTGATAATTTTTAAATAAACTTCCCTGCCAAACACATGAATGTATTATTTATCAGTTTTCATCCTCACAGAGAGAGCAAGGAAGGTTTTTCTCAGTTCTAATAACACGAAATTTTGTACATGGTAGATCAAGCAATGTAAATAACTGTTAAGATAAACACTACTTTCTCAGGAAAAATAAAAAAATAATTCAAGAAAATTTTCACATAGGAGCTGAAAAGACCATCACCAAGGTAACTTTCAAGTATAAAAATGATATCATTATCTAGCAGGAGTACAAAGACAAAAAAAATCACAATAGTCTTCCAAAATGACAAATACAACTTATTATAGTTTCAAATAAGGATTTTATGAAGCATCAATAGGAAATGAAAAGAAAAAAGAAAAAAAGAAGAAAAGCTAAATTGCACATTTTATTTGTCTGTAAAATAAAAGTTATTAAATGAGATAGGCTTTGATAACCCAAGAAAAAACTACTCACAGAAAATCTGAGTCATTTCAAAAGAAGAAAAACTTGCTTTGAACAACTGTTGTTCAACACATTATAAAAATTCTCATCATGCTAGGTCTTAAAAACTTATGCTATGCCTGCAGCCGTAGCCCTATGGTGTCCGATCCCATCAGATCTCAGAAGCTAAGCAGGGTTGTGCCTGGTTAGTACTTGGATGGGAGACTGCCTGGGAACCCAGGTGCTGTCAGCTTGGGAGAAGGACCCGGCAACCCACTCCCAAAAATCAATCTTCCATTGAGAATCCTACGAACAGTAGAGAAGCACTGACAATAGTGTTTCCCTGTTGTATGTAGGGTTGCTATGAGTTGGATACAGACTCCACAGCACCTAACAAACTAAACAAATATGCTATCTTTACAATCACAAAATCTTCCCTGAAAAAATAATCTTCTGAGCAAAAACAGTTACATGCATTGTTGTTGTTAGGTGCCATTAAGTCGTGTCCGACTCATAGTGACCCTCATAGGGTCTTGAACGGCTGATTGTTTTGAGATTGCCTTGGGAGTCAACTGCGATGTCCTTTTCCCATTTTTGCAGTGCTGGGAATCAAACCTGGGACCTCAGAGACTGCAGAGTGGTGCTCTACCAACTGAGCTAAATCATATTTTAAATATGCATAAAGTAGAGATACAAATTCAGTAATGGTTAAATTTACATATCCATTAAAAACTAACCGATTGAGAGACTAAACCTCAAAAACTAAAAAGATTATTCATATTTAGTGTTATGCAGTAAAGTTTCTAACATGAATTTCCAATATTAGTATCAAAAGGTAATCTAGACCTATATTCTCCAAATAATTCAGACATTTTCAATGGAATGAGTCTTTGAATAACATTCAAGCTTATAGAAGAGACCCTATTTAAATCTGTACACATGTAGATTAACCCTATAGTTACTCTATATGCTATATTGTATAATGTGCAATGTCCAAAATGATGTTAGGAAAGATGGAGATGGTTAATTGATAGTTAATTGCTCAAATAATTAACATATTTTCCAAGTTAAAATGTCTACATACTGCCAAAATTATGTTGTTTTTTGAAGGTTGTTATCATTATGAGTTATTTTTGGTAAAATAATTCAAAACAGCAATTCTCATGAAATGAAGGTTTGTTGATTACATTAGATAATTCTAGTATATATTTTCTAGGTTACTTAATAGAGTCACACCATATAGATAAAATGGGTACTTAATCTTCCAGTATCATAAAAACACATTATTGTAAAATAGAAAAAAAAAGCAAAACTAATAAAATGGTGTGTGTGTGTGTGTGTGTGTGTGTGTGTGTGTGTGTGTTGGTTACTATTGCAGCATGTAAACTTGGTAACTATTAGACGTTCAATAAGTCAAAAAATACATTTTTCTTCTTTAATAAGCATTTTGTCATTACTATGAACTAGTATGTAATATTATGTAATATTATGTAATATTATGTAATATTACATATTACTATGAACTAGTATGTAATATTATGTAATATTATGTAATATTATGTAATAATATTGCAATATTGCTTTCATTGAAGCTTTTTATTTATTAAAGCAAAACAAGATGATAGAAATCAGAAGGTAATTTCAAGTGTAACTATTACATTTATTATGAGTCTTTAGACAAGTTATATAACCTTTCTGAGAATGTTTGTAAAACATTTCCATATACAAATTTTTCCATGCGTATCATTAGCCAATCAACCCACAAAGATGAGATGGCATTTGATCATTTCAGAGGGTGCTAAATAATATTCCTTAGAATTATCATTCAGGCTATTCTCATCATATAAGTGGCATTGTTATGCCTTTGTTGTTTCACTTATCTGGACAGGAGGCTGATATAGTTAAGGTATGCACCAACACAGAATTTTCTCTGGATTTTGTTGTCTTCTCTGGACCTCAGAAAGATTACTGAAAGTGGAACTGTAGTGACTTTAGTGAAACAGATCCTGCATGTCCTGCTTGTAAAACATGCCTGGGAAGTATACTTTGTGCCACGATAAATTTGTGTTTCTGTTTTTAAAACATAACTACAATATAATCCATTGCATTCTACAATGAAGCCAAAACACTGCAAAGTAGAGCTCAAAGGGCTGTTTTGTTTTTTAACTTCAAGGAAGTTCAGAATGTCATGCTGTTGCTTGTAGCAAATGGATTATAGACTTCTATTTTAATATTCTGAAATAAGAATAAAACTCCCCACTCCACAGACACTGCAGGGACCAAGGACAGCATTGTAATCTTGTTTACTTCTCGAAGAGCACTGGAGCTTATTAGTCTGGCTCCATGAAGAAGTAAAAAGGATAATGGGAAAGGACACCATGGTTTTATCTGTCAGTGTTTTTCTCTAGCAAGTGAACATGAAGAATAAAAAGATGGCAAAGCCCCCAGAAGATATTAAATCGCCAATCTCAATACCTGGTGAATATTACTCTGGCAAGTAACTTATACAAAAACAACGACTACTGTAAAGTTCAAAATGATTTTCAGCTGTCATCGCAAATACACACTTCACCGAAGATATTTTTTTGGTGTGGTGATTTAGAACATTTTTTGACTATCTTTTGTACTTGACTTCTGTCTGTTTTCCTCATGACTTTATTAGAATGGAAAAGGTGATAGTTGTTAGGTGCCATTGAGTTAGTGTCCGACTCATAGAGGCCCTACGTACCAACAGCTGAAACACTATTGTCAGTGCTTCTCTGCTGTTCATAGGGTTTTCAACAGCGGATTGATTTTTGGGAGTGGGTTGCTGTCCATCTACCAAGCCTACAGCACCTGGTGTTCCCAGGTGGTCTCCCATCCGAGGACTAACCAGGCCCCCACCTGCTTAGCTTCTGAGATCTGACAGGATTGGAGATGCTAGTAGAATATACAATATAGAACCTTAAACAGGCATATGGTCAAATATTTTGCATTTTTATTTCTTTTAATAGAGTGTATTACGCATATATTTACAATGACAGCTGAATGATGAAAAAAAATTGTGTTGGTCTTGAGATATATAGATACCATAATTTCTATTAAGAAAGAAAACTTTTATATTAAACTATTGCCATGAATTTTTATGCAGAAGTAGAGAAATCTTGTTCTTCATCAGGAAAGAGTATCAATAGCATGTTTTGCTAATTAACAAAACAATATTGAAGTCAAACATGGTAAATATAATTTATCTAATTATCTAGTAAATATTAAATTTAATTATATATGTTTCATACTAATTGCAAGTATTCTTTTATCATAGAAGTGAATAGATAAAAATTATTAGTGACCATTTAGCACTGGGCTGATTATTGTAATGCTGTCAGATGTAACCTTTTCTTAACATTACTGTCTCTTTTGAATTAAAACTCTGTGGAATGTATTAAAATAAAAAAAGATAATGTCATGCAGAACAATATAAGTACAATGATGATGACAATAATAAAGAAATAAGACATTTATAGGGAGTATGGAGAATAGACAAGACAGCCCCATTTTTGTAATGCATATCATCACCTTTTCTGATAATGCATGTTCATTCCAACACAGAAAGATTTCATCATGGAATACCATAAAAAAATTATGACATTTTATGTCATGTCCTCTAACCCCACAAAAAACTCATCCACAGTAGAGGCAAACTTTTAGAAGAAGCAGGCTACAATTTCATTTCTTCATGCAGCCTTTTAATGAACTGCATCATTATTGAAATATTTTTAATTAATTCATAACCAGACTTCTTGGGATAATTGAATTATATCATCATTCTGCTCAAAAATTTGTATTACTCATACTGTTTTTGTTTCCCTCTATACTTAGAAGATAAATTGTGAAGATAACATTTTTGTGTTTTGTGAAGATCAAATATTGACAATAACCAGTGGACATTTTACTACTGGACAATTTCTCCTCTGATTACTTTAACAGCAAATTTATTGGGCAGACATGTCATACAATAGTGTGAGTCCTTATTATTTCCTTTTCCTTACTGCAGTTGATTTGATATACGTGACTAATAACTCATATTGGAAGAAGCTATAGCATTTAAGAATTTAAATATACATATGTAGGGAGAAGATTATGCACATTATTGAAACCACGTGGTACATCTTTTTATGCCTTTTAATAACACTTAAACTTACATTTGTCTTTTCATTTCTCCAGTAATGTAGCAGCAAATCATTTAGAATAGCCATAGGTATTTTGCTGTTAACTCATTAAAATATAAAGCACAGTAGGAAGTCTTTACACAATAAGATAAAGGATTATTGAATGTGAAAATATTTGCCTTTCAAGTTTCTCATGTTCTGGATATAAAAATAATTACAAATTCTTTAAATAATGATTGCAATCTCTAGAAAACAGTCATCTGCCTCAGTAATTATTTTTCTTCTAAAAATGTTAAACATTTTATGAAAATTAATTTGTAAAATTAGCATATCAGAAAACTTCATGTAGTTAGTTATTAAAAAGTACAATGTAAGACAGTCTACTATTTTAATACATCCAGAAAAGTACATTGCTATTTACATGGTGATTCAAAAGAAATTGGTTAGCCTTAGTTCAATCATTATTCATTATTTACCTATTCAACTAAAACTGCCTTCAGAATCGTCATTAATCTCAATTTGGTATCCTTGTATTGAAAGAGAAATAGTTTTCTAAAAGCATCCTATATATTCCATTTTTACCTTTATTACAAGGTCATACTTAAAGATTGCGTATGGGGACAAAAAATACTTTCTCAGTATTTTAATAAATGTAGGAGATCAATGATGTCCCTGCTGTTCTCTTTTTCTCATAACAGAAAGCTTGCTTTTAAAAATCATGTTTCATAATACAGTAGTAATAA
>VMDO01028433.1:0-23929 GCA_007922755.1 Pedetes capensis
ACCTCCTTTCCTGCTCTCATTCCTATGACACACTTTGATTTCCAGCACTATGCCAGGCTAGTTCCCATTCTGGACTTTGAACATCCACCTTCCCTGTGCCCCTTCCTATGAGGCCATATTATGAGCCTCATTGTAGAAGATGGAAAAGAAGTACAGGGGATGAGTATCCCATAGGAGAATTGAGCCTAACCTGCATCTCTTTCCATGCTGAGTTATTTAATCATTCCACTCGGCTGTCCTACCTTTCTCTGGAAAGACTTCTGTGAACTCCCACAGTTGGGTAAGAGGTTTACTTTTTGTATTCTGATAACTACCTCTGTGCGTGATCATTTGTTTGCTTCAGGTGCTGTCACCAGCTTTATTTGTTTGTTTGTTTGTTTATTTATTTATTTATTTATGCATTTCTGATTTTTGCAGCAAAGGGGTTGAAGTCCAAGGCCTTGCATAGGCTAGGAAAGCCCTCCAGCACTGAGCTGCATTCTTATCCTCTTTTATTTAAAATTTGTTTTGAAACAGGATCTTGCTAAGGTGCCCAGGCTATCCTTGAACTAACCATTTAGCCCAGGCAGGTATCAAACTGGCAATTATTCTGCCTCAGACTCCTAAGATCCTGAAATTACAGGCATGTAGCACTACACTCAGTCCACCATTTGGTTTTAAGCTGCTTGAGGCTAAGCTCTGTCTTCTTCACTAGGAACTTTAAAACAGCTGTAAGCAATTAATTGATTTTGCTATTTCCCAAGCTTTATTTCATACATGCTAATTTTTTCTGAATATTATATTAATGATGCATTCATTCATTTGTTTATTATCTGGTCCACATCACAAGATTATGCAGGTTCCATGATGATTGGAGTTTCTCTGACTTGTACCCATTCTTTTCTCAGCACTCACAAATGGGCTGAACACATAGAAGACTTGTAATGGATAATTTAAATGAATAATGAGCACTGATATACTGGATGAGAAGATGCACTATGAAAATTTATATTTGTACTCCTTACTAAGTCTTTATGTACATCTCTACCACTGAGTTGTAATCCTCACTCCTTTTGAAATTTTGCTTTTAATTTTAAGACCCGGTCTAGCTATGTTGTGCAAGATGTCTCTGGCCTCAAATCTGAAATCCTGCTACTTCAGCCACCTCAGTTGCTGTTTAAGTGTGCACTGTTATCCAACCCTCATATTTCTTATAAAAACATTATTCCTGCTGAATCATGGCCCTCCCATTATGATTTCATTCACTCTTAACTATCTCATTATATACATTATTTCCAAATATGTTGTTGCTGTTGTTCTTAGGTGCCATCGAGTCGTGTCCAACTCATAGCGACCCTCATAGAGTTTTCAATGGCAGATTGTTTCGGGATTACCTTGAGAGTGGGTTGCCACATCCTTCTCCCATTTTTGCAGTGCTGGGAATCGAACTTGAGACTTCAGAGACTGCAGAGTGGTGCTCTACCAACTGAGCTAAATCCCAGCCCCATTTCCTAATATAGTCATCTTCAAATATAGTCATATTGGGCCTTATGGAACATAGAGTGGGAAAAATTTCTCTTCCATGTTAAAGTTCAATTTGAATCTCAAAAATCAGCTAACATTAGCTTGATTAATAGAAGAGAAAGCATAGAATTTTGTTCTGTGATGCACAAGGGTATCACAGAAAATGAAGTACACAGTAAGTCAATGATATATATATAAGTTTCTATGCCCTGATTCTTAGAGGACAGAGAAATGGAGGATGTAGATAAGCTTTAGAAAAAGTAAATGAATTTTGAGGAAGATGAATGAGCTTGAAGACTAGACAATAGATTGGGATAGAGCTGGCACTGAGTATAGTGTTTGACTGTTAGTCTCTTTTCTATGACATGAGTTCAACTTTCCTTGGTTGATGAAATATCAAGAGCTAGAAGGCAGTTGTGCTCCTTTTGGCAAATCGAGTCTTTGGGTACATAAGGGAACTTGAGAGATAAACTTCCAGTATCTGCTGATTCCTAAGCACCTGCACTTTAATAAAATCATCATATAAAGGCATTATATTATAGGATGACATCCACTGGACTCCTTCAGTATGTTGTTGTTGTTAGGTGCCCTGGAGTCGGTATCTGACTCATAGCGACCCCACATACAACAGGGTAAACACTATCGTCAGTGCTTCTCTGCTGTTCATAGGGCTTTCAATGGTGGATTGCTTTTTGGGAATGAGTTACCAGGTCCATCCCCCAAGCCTACAGAGCCTGGTGTTCCTATGTGGTCTCCCATCCAAGTACTAATCTGGCTGGACCCTGCTTAGCTTCCAAGATCTGACAGGATAGGATGCCACAGGGCTATGGCTGCAGGCTTCCTCAGTATACAATACATGAATTTGGATAAAATATAATTCAGTCCATGGTGGAAAGTATACTTTTGAAATCTACCAGGCATCCCAATAGTGAAAAAAGTCTCACCTTCTTGAGCCAGGTACAAGGGTTTCATGTGAAGATCTTGTCCAGGGAGCATTTGTAGAATTGTTTGATGTGGCATATTAAACTGTTTCAAGTCCTACTTCATGTCTATCAATTGCTCCAAATCAACAAGTAATATGGGAGGTAGAATTTGTGGTCTTCAATAAAAGACAGAGATTTAATGAGTCCTAGAGAATTAGTAATTTCTACCATGCCTTGGGGAAACTGATGAAACAGAAATTTCTAACTGGCAAGGCATAATTAATTTCCCTAAATTTTCTTAGTAAGACTATAAAAGCTTGATAAACAACAATAAAGAAAAGGAATAGGACTGCTAGTTTAGGTAGAATACGGAAATCATTACGTTATTTAAAGCATTATGCAACTAATAATATCTTTTTTAGAAAATAGAGGGCTGTAAAAAAACAGCACTTACAAACACTCATTTCCAACAGAACAATATTGTTCCTTTATGATCATCTTTATTTTATGACAAGGTTATTTATCTCAACTTTGCTTTCCAGATAATAGACCAGAGCCAAAATATTTTAGAACACTTTTTTTAACTTGGGAAATACGAATAAAACAAGATGAAAGTAATTCATCAATTTTATAGTGAATTGTCAGATTTTCTACCAATTTGAGTAGAATTTTAATAAAATTATTTTAAACAAATGATCCTGTTATATAAAGTATTTAATTTGTTAATTTTATTTCATATTATACTAATAATCCATTATTTTCCAGATTTTCAGTATAAGCACACATTATAGATATTGTAGATTTGGTTCTATTGCAATAACTCAACTACTGACATAAAGTAAGTCACATGAATTTTTTACTTTCCCAGTGCAAATTGAAGTTATGTTTATACTGTGGTCTAATAGTGTCTAATACATCACAGCTAAAAAAAGCAATGTACCTACCATAGTTTAAAGTATTTAATTGTTAGAATAAAATGCTAACAATAGCCTGAGCCTCCATGAGTCATGATATCTTGCTAGTGGAGGGTCTCGCCTTAATGTTAATGCCTGCTGACTGGTGAGGGTGATGGCTATGGAAATGTCTTAAAATAAGGCAAACAGGAAATCTGTCACATCATTTGACTCTTTCTTTGAAGAAAAATTCTTCTATAGCAATCATTGGTATTTGATAGCATATTGCCCAGAATGGAACTTCTTTCAAAATTGAAGTTAGTCCTCTCAAGACCCACTATACTTTTTCAACTATGCTAATGTATAATTCCAAGCCTCTGTTGTCATTTCAACAATATTCACAGCACTGTTGCTAAGAACATACTAAAAACAACTTTCCTTGCTCATCCATATGAATTGATTCTTCATCTATGAATTGATTCTTCATCTATTAATATTTTGTCATGAGGTGGCAGCAATTCAATCATATCATCAGGCTCCACTTCAAAATTTGTTTTCTTATTGCTTTTACCCCATCTAGAGTTAATTCCTACATTGAAGTTTTGAACTCCTAATGGTTATCCATGAAAGTTGGAATCAATTTCTTCTAAACTCCATTTAATCCTGATATTTTGACCTCCTGCCATGAATCACAAATGTTCTTAATGGCATCTAGACTGTTGAATGCTTTCCAGAAAGTTTTCAATCTACTTTGTTGGGATCTATCAGAGGAATCACTATATATGGCAGATAAAGCCTTTGACATGCATTTCTTTCATAATAGGATGTTTGTTAGTAGGCATGAAAAAATGTTAATCTCATTGTCTGTCTTCATCAGAGCTCTTGTGTGACCTGGTTCATTGTCAATGAGCAGTAATATTTTGAACTAAATGTTTGTTTCTGAGCAATAGGTCTCAATAGTGGGCCTAAAATATTTGGTAACCGTGTTATGAATAGATGTAGCCACATCCAGACTTTGTTGTTCAATTGATAGAACACAGACAGAGCAGATTCAGTGTAACTTTTAGGGACCCTAGACTTTTTGGAGTGATAAATGAGCATTGGCTTCAACTTAAAGTCACTAGCTGCATTATCCCTTAATAAGTGAGTCAGCCTGTCCTTTGACACTTTGAAGCTTAGTATTAACTTTTCCTCAGTAGCTATGAAAGTACTAATAGTAAATGCTATGGTTTGTAACTGAAAACTGCTACAAAGGTCCATGTTTTAAAGGCTTAGTTCCCAGTTCATGGCACTATTAGAATCTTTTGGAGCCTATCAGAGGTGGACCTAGTGGATAGATTTAGCTTGCATCTTCAAAAGGTATTGAGACAACAAGTTCTCTTCCTCTGTCTCTTTGTTTCCCAGCTGCTCTGAGGTGACTGGGATGCCTCCCATGCAGTCCTGCACTGGGCCATCTAGATGAAAAGCATCATAGCCACTCAACAGACTGAAAAACTCTGATCCAAAATAAACTTTTATTCTTTGTAAATTGATTTATCTCAGGTATTTTTTACAGTAGTGAAATATTCACTAACATAAAAAGTTGGTACTAAGAAGTGGGGTTGTAGTTGTGACTGTACTCAGATGATGTGGAGAAGCTTTTGGAAGTGGGAGGAATTAGGAAAAGTGTAGAGCGTCAGATTAGAGAAATCTTAGAGTGTTTCTAAGGAGAGTAGTTAATAACTGATTCTGGTGAGGACTCAAAAGACTAAATGCTAATAGAAATACAAGGAGTAAAGGGAAGGCTAATGATATTTCAAATGAAAATTAAGACTCTTGGAAATTACATGAAAGGCCAGTCATGTTAGAGCTTGACAAAAAATTTGGCAGCATTGTGCCCATGCCCTGAGTCTTTGTGGGAGCCTAAGTTTGAAGGTGAGTTTATCTGTTTATCTGACAGAGAAATTTCAAAACACCACAGCATTTATGCAGTGGTATGGGGATTACTAGCTTCTTTTGGTCAAATTTACTGTAAGAATCAGAAACAAACAAGAACACCATAGAAATACTTGGGATACTTACAGTTTCATAAGACAAGAAGTTCATGTAAAAATGCAGCTAAAAACAGTGCAGTTTCCAAAGAGACTACCACTATTAAAAAGAAGCTAAGTGCTTATCACCAGGACTATACGAAAGATGGGCTGGGATTTAGCTCAATGGGTAAAGCGCTGCACTGCAGTCTCTGAGGTCCCTAGTTCAATTCCCTGCACTGCAAAAATGGGACAAGGGCCTGGCAATCCACTCCCCAGGCAATCTTGAAACAGTCAGCCATTGAAAACCTTATGAGGGTCACTATGTGTTGGATACCGACTCTACAGCACCTAACAACAACAACAACATATGAAAGATACCTTGAGGGCATCTCAGAAATCAGCAGGGTTTCAGCAGGCAGGCCCAAAGGTGTAAAAGTTCAAATTTGTTTCAAAGATTTTTCAGGGACAAGTCCTTTGAGAAGAGAGTTTTAGTGTACCCTGTTTTTCCAGGAATGCTTAATAAACACCTGCCTACAAGGCAGTTAGAGGCTATTACAACAGTGGTTCAAGAACAATCAGGTATAGTTACCACTGGTGAAGGTTGTAGACATTGTTAATTTGATGATGATTTTGCAGGTAGGCATAATGCAAAAGTTGCATAATGCAACATTTCAAAGGAAAGACTTTGAATCCATGTAGCAAGTGGAATGGTTGGCATTCCTGAAAACAATCAGTAATAATGTGTGAAGCTGTGTGAGGGAAGCAGAAGCTGCAGTGGAGACCCCAGAAGAAGATAGATCAGCACCATTGAACACCTGTTGAAAGAAGCTTTAGACAACG
Organism: Pedetes capensis; assembly: GCA_007922755.1. Lineage (NCBI taxonomy): Eukaryota > Metazoa > Chordata > Mammalia > Rodentia > Pedetidae > Pedetes > Pedetes capensis. The sequence goes on from VMDO01028433.1 coordinate 6,172, forward strand.
TGAAAGTCAGCCTGAAAAATGATTATGGAGGCTGCAGTCAGAAAATGTGTAGGGCAAGTTCTGCCCATGTCCTTGGGAAACAAAATTCCATTGCCATCTCCTTTGGATGCTAAAGAGGGAGTTTTAGGATGAAATGCTTACTCTGATGAATTTCCATCTTGCTATTTCTCCCTTTTGGGATGAGGATGTTTACTCTGTATCATTGTATCCTGGAAGTATGTCACTTGTTTTTGTTTGTTTGTTTTGAATTTTACAGAGGTTCACAGCCAAGTGTGTTTTGAGTGTTAAAAGAAAACTGGGACTTGGAATTTTTAGCAATGATGGAAGAGTTAAAACCTTTGTGACTCCAGTATTTTGAGATAAGCGTGAGCCTTTGGTGGAAGGGTCAGATTGTTGTAGTCTGCATCTGAAATATCCTCCAAAGTCCCATGTGTTGAAGACTTGGTCCAGAGCATGTGGCCCTATTGGAAGCTGGTGAATCCTTAGGAGTTGGCTCCTAGTGGGACCTTCTGGGTCATGGAGAGAATGCTCTCTAAGGAGACTGTGAGGCCCTATTCTCTTTCTTTTTCTCTCTACATTTTCTGGCTGTAATGAGGTAAATGGCTTTTCCCTGCCACATGCTCCCACCACAGTGCACTAGGAGAAGACAGGCCCAAAGCAACAAAGCTAATCAGTTATAAATTGAAACCTCTAAAACTGTAAGTCAAAATAAACCTTTTCTCTTTTATGAGTTGATTTTTTTCTCAATTATTTTTTACAATAATGGAAACTTAGCTAACACGATGTATTCTTCCAGTGTAAGACAACATCATCTACATTGAAAATGTGTTTAGTGCATTGGTCACCAACCTTTTAGGCACCAGTAACAGGCTTTGTGGAAGACAATTTTTCCATGGACCAAGGAAGGGAGAGGGATAGTTTTCAAGGTGATTAAAGTGATGAGGAGAAGCTATAAATACAGATGAAACTTCACTCGCTCACTTGCTGCTCACCTCCTACAGTATTATCTAGTTCTTAACAGGTTATGACCAGTCCCCACCAGGGGCTGAGGATCCTTGGTTTAGTGTGCTCATGTTCATCAGTTATCTTGCCTAGATCTTCTGGATAACTTTCTGAATCTCCTACATCAGGACTTGCTTCTTCACCTTGCACCTCTATGCAGATGTGATAACTTATTTTCTTAAGCCTCATGAACCAACATCTTCAAACTTTACTTCTGCAATTTCCTCACCTCTCTTAGCCTTCATAGATTTAAAGAGAGACAACACCTTTTAAAAAATTAGGTTTTCACTTAAAGGAATGTTGTGGCTGGTTTGATATACCATCCAGACCACTACAACTTTCTCTGTATTGGCAATAAAGTTGTTTCACATCACTTTCTCAACATTTGTATGTAGTATCACCTGAGTATCTGCTAATAAGACAAATTCTCAGGCCTCCTGCCCCATACTTACCCAACCAGAAATTCTAGGGTTAAGACCAACAAGCTGTGTTGTTACAACATTTCTTGGTGATTTGAGTACAGGCTAATGAGGACTGCTGGCCTTAGGTATTTGGTGGTTAGGGGGAATTCCCAGGATATATGGCCTCACAATAAGTAGGTTATTTGTGAGTCCTGAAGCAATGCTAGGCTATGGACATGGGAATAATATGTATTTTCTACAAAATCTGTTTGTCTCATATTTCTAATTTTTTGTCTAACTCAGAGAGTAAAAGTTCTGGCTGATGTTTTGATGTCTTCATGATTTTTACCTTTAGAATATCTAGATTTGATTATATATCCTTCTAATCTGGAGGATCATTTTTACCTCCTGACTTTTTTCTTAACTTTATTTCTCCTTTCTGTAAGCCTTTATTCATTAGTAAACAAAGTTTTATTTTTGCCTCCATGGATTATATATTTAAGAGTAGTTCTTTGAATTTCATTTAACAGTGTTTCTTTTGTATTCACAATTTTACTCATTGTTTGGTACAGAAAGCCTGGCTTTTGAATTATCTGATACCAAGACATGAAGTCAGCATATACTATTGGAAAAGCGAAGGTGATAGACTTGCTCCCTATAGGATTGCCACAAACCTACAAAGCACAGTAAAATAAAGCACAATAAAAAGAAGTATGTTTATAATATTAAATCCACATGGAATCTAAATGCTTCATGTTAATACGTTGTTATTGTTGTTGCTGTTGTTGTTAGGTGCCATCAAGTCAGGTCCAACTCATAGTGACCCTATGTACACCAGAATAAGAAACTACCCAACCTTGTGCCATGCCCCACATTATGTCAGTGCTTCTTTGCTATCCATAGGGTTTTCAGTGGCAGATTGTTTCGGGATTGTTTCAAGAGTGGGTTGCCAGGTCCATTTCCTGTTTTTGCAGTGCTGGGGATAAAACTAGAGGCCTCAGAAAGTGCAGAGCAGCACTCTACCAACTGATACAAACCTCAGCCCTCATGGTAATATAATCTTCTATAAATGCTGGAAATTTTGAATTCTTAAGAGTCAGATAAGGTTTTAACACTTACTGAACGTGTGTGAAGTGGCGGGCAGTGTACTAAGATTTGCAAAGCTTATATCTGGTCCCTGTATTCAAACAGGTAGAAAAAGTTACTAATTCATTTACAAGACACTAGCAAAATTCATATTAAGATCTGAATAAAATAACATTTGAGCAGTTGTAATGGATTGGAAGAACGGAGAAGCCTGAACAGCTGAGGTGACATTTGAGCTGAGTCCTGGGGAAGAAGAGGTTCTTTCCATATTTTAAAGATTTAGAAGACTACTTTAAATTGATAATATTGAGACATGGATTCCTGAAAAAGAATGGCTTATATAGGAAACCAGAAGTGATTAATATAGCTAAAAATGGAGCCTGAATAAGTGAGTAGTGACAGATGAGATTTTTAGATCAGACTGTGCCAACCAAAAATGTGACTATGGGAAACCAGAATATACCACCCCAAAATACGCCTATTTGCCATAAAGATTATTTTGAGCTCATTACTTTAAGAAACTGCAGACAGAGAAGCTCTGAAAATATGTAGAAGTTACCCTTTCTATAATGAAATTTACATTTATAAAGGAAATCTCTCTTTTTAAGAATGTCTCTCCATATGTACCCAAGAAAGGATGATTAAATTACTAGAGACTCTAATCAATGAGAAGGCCTGGATGGAAATCTGCATAACTAATCTTATTTGTGTTTGCTGGGCTTTTCCCAGTTACCTACCCCTGTCTGCCTTCACTAGTACCCATCCACCCCACTTTTTTTCCAGCAGACTGTGGAATTCAAGCCAAAATTCAAAATCACCTTTCTGAAGTGTACTCATTTTTCTGGGTGTGTCCCATGTATATATGAGGTAGGCGTGTTTTTAAACTTCCGCTTATTTTTCTCTTGTTAGCTTGTTTTGGTTGCAAATCTTGCTGTCCCAGCTAAGATTTATGAAGAATAGAGCTGTAATGAACTTTTTTTTCCTATTATAGAGTTTCAAAAAATAATTACTGGCCAAGCTGTGAAGGGTCTTAAATGCCACATTAATGAGTCTAAATATTTAGATAAGAAGGAAAAACTGATGATCTTTTCTTTTCTTTTCCTTTCCTTTTCTTTTGTAGTACTGGGAGATTGAACCCAGGGCCTCATGAATGTTAGGCCACTGCTCTATCACTGAACTGCACCACCTGCCCCTTAATCCCTTAATTTCTTTTTCTTCTTCTTCTTCTTTTTTTTTTTTTTTCTTTTTTTTTTTTTTTTTTTTTTTTTTTTTTTTTTTTTTTTTTTTTTTTTTTTTTTTTTTTTTTTTGTGGCAGAATTTCACTAAGTTGTGCAGGTGGCCTCTGTCCTCAAACTTATGATCCTTCTGTCTCAGCCTCCATAGTTGCTGGGGTGACAGACATGTGCCACAGCTCCCAGCAAACTGATGATTTGTTGTTGTTAGGGCCCATAGAGTCTAAGTAGGAATAATTAGCTATGCTTCATATAAACCTTACGGACAAAAATAAAACTTTGTTAAGTAATGAAGAAAGGATTACAAGGAGGAGAAATGCAGCAGAAAGAAAAGTCACGAAGTAAAAATGATCCTTCAAATGAGACATAATAAAGGCCAGATATTCTAAATATAAAAATTATAAGCACCTCAAAACATCTGCTAGAATAACTATTACTCTCAGTATTAGACAAAAAAAATTAGAAACATGAGACAAACAGATTTTGTAGAAAATACATATTATTCCCATCTCCACAGCCCAGCATTTCTTCAGAACTCACACATAACCTACCTCTAGTGAGGCCATATATCCTGGGAATCCCCCCTAACCACCAAATACGTAAAGGCCAGCAGTTCTCATTCATTAGCATGTGTCTGAATCACCAAGAAGGGCTGGAACAACACAGGTTGCTGGCCTCAACCTGAGAATTTCTAGGTGAGTAGGTCTAGGTTAGGGGGTTTGAGAATTTCTCTTATTAACACATACCCAGGTGATGTTGATGTGGCTAGTCTGGGGACCATATTTTGAGAAACTACAAACTAAAGACAAAGAAGAAAAAAAGCGTATAGTTCAATGAAAATGTAGGGATTTGTTAAAAGGACAGTCTTCACAGATGTTTTAATAGAACAAAATAATGAAATAGCATAAATATTCCAAATAGAAGATTTATTAAGAGCATCACATAGCTATGACTGGACAATATACAATAATCCAAACTAATGGTTGTGTTACTGTATTTAAAGAAAGGGAAAATAATATTTTATAAGGTAAGATATAAGCTATCAATACTTTGAAATAAAAATCTGTTTCTCTTCATATATTTGTACATATGTAGATACATAGATAGGACAAAAGAGTAGAGAAATACATCCCAAAACTTTAGTAGTAGTCATCGCCAATGTGATGGGACAATGACTTGTAATTGTTATTTTCTTTAGACTTGATACGTTTTTTCCTATCATGTCTATAAATAACTCATTTGGGGATAACAAAGGTGTCTTTAACATTGATGCAGAATTCACAGTTTGAACTGATGGATTCTTTTGGCAGAGAGAGGAAGAAAAAGAAAGCATGCGACATCATAATCACTAGCTTATCAGGAAATAGAAATATCACTTTGATTGATCAAATATTGCCCCGCAGGAGTGACTGTGTAGCTGCGCTCATTATCCACCACTTAGGGACATGGAAAGGCCTATGCCAACAGGGAATCCCTTCTTTAAGTTTAATTGACCTTCCATCTGAGCAGCAAGATGAAATCCCAAAGGAAGATCAGCAGAGACACAATCAAACTAAACGTGTGCCTGCATTACATGTTTGTGAGGAGGGGTTTACATTCATTTCCAATGAAGGAGACAAAGCCCCATGTAATAGGAAACCAGACTCTCTGAAGGAAGAGATATAGAAGCTAGAGAGTGAGAGAAGAGGGGTGTGGGGGAGGGAGAGAGAAAAGGACAAGCAATAAAATCCTGTGGGAGATTTAAGGTTCTGGAGGCACTTCAAATTATGTTAGCGTTACTTGCACACAGAATTGAACTTAGCTGCCAAAAATGAATCCACTATTTCTTTCATTTTATTTATTTATTTTTTTTGAAAATGGCATTAAATTTATTTCAACAGGCTGTCTGAGCTCTTCAGCTTTGTCATGAGCAGATGAAAATCCATCATCAGCCAATGACAGACCTTGCCTTTCCCTCACTCCAATTTAGGACTTGAGTACAGGCAGCTGCAGGATTCCTGTCAAAAGTCAGACATGTCAATGGCAAGTCTTCTTCCCCTAAGATTGAAAGTTGGCCCCTGTTCCTACTCCCAGAATCACCTATCAGGAAACCTGCTCTTTTATCACCTTTCTGAATGAAGGACATTTCATTGCACCAGAAACATGCAGTAATATTTCCAAAGCCAGGCAGAGTGGGGTTCTAATTTCATCTGTCCCCACAGGCTAATCAGAGGTAAACTAGATATGATTTGGACGAAAAGGCCATAAGGAAAAGAAGATTATTGGCCATGCCTTGTTACCTGAATGAGTATCTTTCCTTGCATACAATCAGAAATTCAGCAAGATTCTACTAAAATGCTACATAATTCTGACCACTCCTCGCACAGTATGGTATTAGTGCCTTCCTCTCTACCATATCTATGGCAGCATGGACTGTTTGACCAGGTCTTAAAAATATGGTATATGTTAAGCTGATAACTGAGCTCAACCTCTGCTTATTATATGTGAGTCTCTGCAGGTAAGGCCAAAGGACACAGAATCTGGGAAGGTTCCCCAGCTGATTCTGATAAAACTTTTAACTATTGCAGACAAATTGTTAAGAATCTGAAGTCCATCTAGACAATTGTGCAGTTTGCTTGTTTTATAAATCTAGAAAAAAAATTACTCTTTCAGAAGATCAATTTCTTCATCTATAAAATCAGGATAACACCTGAATTCTTACCGAAATGGTTAGGATTCAACCATATGTAAACCACTGTAACTCATAGCAAGTCAGTAAGTGCTAGATATTATTTATTGAGGTGATAATATGTTTTTCCTCTTGTATATAGTTGTTGTTATTGTTGTTGTTATGTGCCATCGAGTCATGTCCAACTCATAGCAACCCTTATAGGGTTTTCAATGGCTGATTGTTACGGGATTACCTTGGGAATGGATTGCCACATCCTTCTCCCATTTTTATGGTGCTGGAAATCGAACTCAGGACCCCAGAGACTGCAAAGCAGCGCTCTACCAACTGAGCTAAAGTAGTCAGGTGAAAAAACAATGGATTTTGGAGTAAACAGGAAAGCAGGAATTGAAATTAAGCCTTTGATCTTTGGAGTTTTTAAAAGACCAGGACAAGTTAGATTTTTTTTTTTTTATTTTGTACTGGTTGTGTGCCTAATATGTGGCTGCTGATGTCCTAAATCCTCAGCAGATAATGACTAATGACATAACTTATTTGCTTACTCCCATAGTGTTACCCATCTAATTAAGAAAGCATGCAACAAGATATGGGCTGGGATTTAGCTCAGTTGGTAGATCTCTGCTCTGCATTCTCTGAGGTCCCAAGTTCAATTCCCAGTTCAATCTCCCACAAAAATGGGAGAGGATGTGGCAATCCACTCCCAAGGCAATCCCATAACAATCAGCCACTGAAAACACTATAAGGGTCACTATGAGTTGGAAATGACTTGACGGCACCTAACAACAACATAACAAAATACATACACACAATAGGATAATTCAGATTTTAATAATCTTCTGGATAAAATAAAGGAGTAATTGAACAGAAATTCTTTGAGTTAGGTGAGTGGCATCTTTGGATAAGGTAGCTCAGAGCATTCTCTAAGAAGGTAACTTTTGATCAAATCCTGAATAAGAGGGGGTTGGTTTGTGGACAAAAGTTTTTGGTACATACAATCAACATGGTTTATCACTGATGATGATAACTTTGATATATTGGTTAAGGTGTGTTTCCAGATTTCATCTTGTAAAATGACTTCTTTTCCTTCTATCCATACACTATTCTGCAGAAGTGTGTGACTAGGCCCAGCTAACTTTCTTCTAATCTAGGTTATGCTAAAGAAACTTCATTCAAATTGCAAACAGGCAACATATTTCAGGAAGAAAAGGGTTGGTTGTAAACCTATAGGGCAAAATTCCCATTCTGAAATACTTTGGATGATCTTAAACTTAGGTAAGATCTTGACTACATTGTCATTATTATGCACAGACAAGTTATTTCCTGGTCATGATGAGACTGGCTAAACTGGAAATCCTTATTATTCTTAAAGCTTCCTTATCCCTTCCCATCAATCCAAGTAAAATGATATATTCTTCGTGCTGAGCACTTACTTAGGATATGATTGTATGAAACGTAGACATTGTGCCTGCCACAGGTGTAATGCTGCCAGACACTACCTGCATACATAGCAGAAACCAGGTCAAACAGACAGAGAGGCAGAACTGAGCAAAGTTAACATCAACCAAATTTCAATCATTGATGTGGTTCTATCCATTCTTTCCAAGAACCAGCCCACTGATACAGTTCTGAATTATTGTGAATAGCTTTATTTTCTCCATATCTAATGAATTATACCTTAAAAGTACTACATTAGATCAGTGGTTCTCAAACTTTAGAGTGTCTCAGAACTCACTGAAGTGCTTGTTAAAAGAAATTGCTAAGCCATAGCCCAGAGCATCTCATTCAGTAGTCTTAAGGTGGACCCAGGAAACTGTATTTCTAGCAAGTTTTCAGATTATATTGTTGGTGCTAATATAAAGAACTACTCTTTGGTAACCACTGTCCTAGATAAACCATTTAGTTCTAAGTCATTTTATTTAAAAAAAACTCTGATTTTGTTGTTTTTAATGTTTACATTTTTGTAGTGTGAAAAAAAAAAGACACATATATATGTGCCTCAATGATGTTGAGTTGTGGAGGTGTTAAAAATTCAGTAGTTAACCCTTGGTTTGAGTGATCTCTTAGAGCTACTTCAATGTCTGAGCTCATGGTGGGATTACCTGGGACCTATATTGGACCTGCTTTGCTTTTCAACATCCCCCCTGTACCCACTCCTCCTTCCCCTCTTTCCCTCAAAGATATTACACTTGCCAATATATCCCCAGAAGTGTGTGCATGAAAATGTCCACCTTAGCCTCTTCACTGATGAATAAAACCTGATCAATGCTTGAGTTTATGGAGATAGCTATGTGTCAGTGTTCATTGATTGGTTTTTTAAGGTTGCACAAACAGGTGCTGAATTCTTGCAAACCTAAAATGCAACAATTGGATTTAGTCAACTCCTACAAAAACTAATATTCACAGATCATTCCAGTTTGAGTCAAATTCAGAATTCCAGATGGCGCCATTATTTTCACTCATATTAGATCCTCTAACAAAATAGAGTAAATTTAGCATGTTAATATAAACTACTTGTTTCCATTGCTGACTTTATAAAGATTTGTCCAATTTAACAGTTCTCTTTGTGTTTTTTAAAGAAAGATTTATGAAAAACTTTTAAATAATGTATAAGGCAATTGGACTTTTTCTTAAATATAAAAAATCATTTTAATGTTCTCAACATTTGTTGTATACATATCTCCCTATAGTGCATACATATAACTGCTCATTGGGTTGGAGGATTTAGTTTGTGTTTTTTAATTACATTTATATTTACAGTTAGCCTTTCAAAGACATTTTGGTCTATTAAAATTCTGTTTTATATGCCAGCCATTGTGACCTGTGTGTGACCATAAACCTCCCTAGAGAAGAAGCTCACCTCTGCTGTTCTTTCCTTTTTTCATTTTCTCCCAGGAAACAGGTGTCACATCTGTCACTACTTGGCCCAGTAGACTGTGCTAATTAACTTATAAATTATGTCCATGTGGCATTGCTTCTCTGCTGTAAGGCAGTCCTATTTGTTTGTTATCACTAGTTTGAACAAGGTTAAAAAGGGCCACCAATTTTGCATAAACACCAACCTAATTGTTTGGTCACTGGAGAGCTTGTTCTGTGTTTCTTTGTATTCCCTATTGTGTATTTCCATAACTGAGGGTCCACGTGTACTCACTGAAGGATCTGAATAGTCAAGGGGAATGAATATCTTTGTATACATCACACAGGGTGGTATGGGAGACAAAGAGGTCAGCTGTACAACTGCAGGAAACAAGTAATCACAGATGATTTGGGGAAATGAAATTTGACTATACATCTTTCATACTCACATGCCCACAAAACCTGACATGCTTTGGCCTGTCCTTCAGCACTTTGCTCAGAGCTGGGTAATAGTGATCCAAACGAGGCAAGTACCCTGGGTGAAACTGTAGTGTTTGGGAATAATTACTGGATTACTTTTCCAACAGAATAGATCTGAGGCATTGAAATTCCATTCTTCAGCAAGGAACTGAATGTGTTCTATATGCTGGGAGAGGTAAGAAATCAAGTAATTTGTCTTTCTTGATCTGTTCTGACCAACATGTATGTTTATATTTCAAATAGGTGCTCACATTAAATCCCTGAACATTGTCTAATAGCAATCATTCCTATGACTGCAGATGTCCAACTGAAACTGAAGTTGGAATTCTGGTGGAAAGGCAAGGCTTAATAAGTAAACTTGCTATAAAATAAAGGAAGCTTAGCTTCTTTCCCCAAATTGCTTTCAGTGTCACGCTTGCTTAGAAAAAGAATTATGAAATCCCATGGGAAGGCAAATCCTAAATCTTCTCCAAAATGATTTTTTTATTCTAATTTGTAAGTAGTTGTAAAAATTGATATGCTGTAGTCTAAGACACACATTGGAAAAATAAACATAAGGACCACAATGAGAATTTTGGGAAAAAATAGAACATAATGTTTTTGCTTTGTTTTGTTTTGTTTTGTTTTGTGTTACTTGGGGCTTGAATCCAGAGCCTCACACATACCTTGCAAGTGCTGCACTAGGATGCACCCCAAGCCATTTTCTTTTTAAATTTTTTATTTTGAAACAGAGTCTTGCTATGTTATGCAGGTTGCTTCTGGCCTTGAACCTGTGAACTTCCTGCCTCCACCTCCTGAGATGCTGGGATTACAGCTATGAGCCACCATGCCCAGATAATAACATATTTGTCTTGACATACCACATGTTCTATCTGAATATGGAATTATTGATAAAATAATCAGGCAAAATGCAAATATTCAAGGAGTCCAACTCCCCTTGGATTTAAATATAATTTGAGAATAAATTCTTTTGTTTCCCTAATAATGCTCAGTGTTTGTTGAGTGAATCTGTTAAGGAAAGGTTAACCTATGTGGATAGAAGGATTCCTCAAGAATAATTTTGAAAAAATATATTTTATAGGATTTTTATCAGTTGAAATTCTTTACCAAATATGACCCCCAGGTTTGAGATGTTGTTGTTATTAGTTGCCATCAAGTTGGTGTCTGACTCATAGCGACCCTATGTAAGACAGAGAAAACACTATTGTCATGCTTCTGGGCTATTCATAGGGTTTTCAATGGCTGGTGGTTTTTTAGGAGTGGGTTGACAGGTCCTTCTCCCAAGGTTTAAAGATTGTTGTTGGTTGGTTGTTGGTAGGTGCCGTCGAGTCGGTATCCAACTCATAGCGACCCTCTGTACAACAAGGGAAACACTATTGTCAGTGCTTCTCTGATGTGCATAGGGTTTTCAATGGCAGATTGAATTTTGGGAGGGTGTTGCCAGGTCCTCCTCCCAAGCCTACAGCTTCTGGTGTGCCCAGGCAGTCTCCCATCCAGGTACTAACCAGGCCCGACCCTGCTTAGCTTCCAAGATCTGACAGGATCGGATGCCACAGGGCAACGGCTGCAGGCTTTAAAGATTATAAATGGTAAATATGACTGATACACTCCACTTAATTTACCAAATTCTTATTTATGACATAACAACACTTTAGAAAACAAACAAAAATGAAACCAAAACCATAGTACAGGTAGCGCAGTGGAATGCAATCAGAGCTGGTCCTGAAACCAGCTGTAGAAGCAAAGTTGAACCATTAAAACACAATAAACCTCTATTACCTTTTGAAATTAGGACTAATAATAGCAACTTGTTCATTTACTTATTTTAAGAAATTAATGTAATATAGTATTTGCAATATGAGATCAGGTGTATATAATCATACAAATAAAATTCTCTGTTAATCTACCAATTTCAGTTTTCAAACTAAAGAATTTTATCAGTTTATCTGCAAAATATGCATTCTGTAAATTTTTACTTTTAGATATTTCTCACATGCATATATTTCTTTGCAATTATATTTCTCCACCCTAAGTCTTTGCCCTACTTAATAGTGTGTAATCCTGATGATCTTGATTAGTTAGTGGTAAATGAGGCAGTAAGAATTGATCTTAAAGGATAATTGAAAATTTGAAATTAACCTTATTCCATAAACTATATAAACCTTAGTGTCCTAAGTATTTTCAACATCTTTATGACTTCGAAAGTATAATATTGAACCTACTTACCCTAGCAAATACAATTATCTATATACTAGTATTATTATTCAATGATCATGTTTGGAGTAAAATTAAGTGTCTGTGGGATTCTTTACTCTGCATTTTTCGTAGCTTCCTATCAGATGAAGCATTTCAAAATGAGCAATTTTTTAAAAATAAAGCTAAAGCTCAAAGCAAAAACTCAAGTGCCTGAAAGAGACAACCATCTTAAACTGAAGACCAGTATAAAGTAGTGAATAGTCTTAGATTATTAAATATTTTGGTGAAGCACAGCTATTCTGTTTTTAGCATATTCACTAACTTGAGAATAGTCTCAAGTGGAAGCCTTTTGGAATAAATTTAATTAGAATTTAAGAATGATGCTGACCTTACCGGGCTGTCAAAGGAAGCTACCAGGGAAAAAGCATCAAAGCAAGTAAATTTGTCCTATGGAATATAAATAAACTTTAGAAAGGAATTGTTCATGCTTAGCTTGTTTATTTTAACAAGCTCCATAGGAGTGAATCCCTGAGGTTTGAAGGTAAGGGAGAGAAAAATACTCTTATACTTTCATCTTTATTTTTCTCTTAAAGTGTCTATTCCCACTGTTGTCTCCTCTTTATTCTTATAGTGATGAGCAACAAAGGTAGTTCCTACCATCTTCATCATCAAATGTGACACTTGTGGCACTTGAGAATGGTATGAAGGTATAGCGGCAGCCCTTGACACAATTTTGATTGTAAAAGGATGCTAAGTGTAACTTTTCCTCTTGTTTCAAGTAATAGTCTGAAAAACAAACTAATAGATACCAAATTCTCATTCATCCCAAAGAGTATTTGGCTCACCTTGCCATAGGAGAGAGCTTTTATTATAATTATTACAATCAAGCTGTACAAAACCAGAGTTTGTGGGCACCCTACTTATACACTATAAAATATTGGTTCTGTAGCCTTCACTTATCTTCTGTGTTGAAGACACTGTAATGGGTAGATTGTGTACCATTTAAAGGCCAAGAGATCAGCGAGAGAAGGCCATTTAAGGAGAGAATTACTCATGTGCTTCGAATCTTTTCCTTGTGAATGAAGGAAGTTTGTGACTCCTCTCCAGCTTAAGCAAAGAGAAGGGAGGACAAGATTTCAAAGAAACTAGTTAGAAAGTTTTATTGGTGTCCCATGGAGAAATTTGTGTCTAACCATTGCTAGAAGAAATCTAAATGGAAAAGTTGGCCAACATTGGAAAATCCAGGAGAAAGAGCTATACTGGAGCTAGCAGATAGGACATTTAATATTGACTAGCCAGAAAGCACCTGCACTGTGTCAATGGAATCCTAATAGATGGATTCCTCTTGAAATATACCAGGAACTTAAAATATCATCCACATTGACAACAGATCAAAACTGTACTAGTCAAATAAAACTTATCTGCTCCTTCCCTCATCTCTGTCTACCCTAGTGTGGTACAAATTTGCATGAATGAAGCTGGCTTAGTTAGCCCCATGCTCGGCACATCAAAGGTGTTCCATAAGTGCTAATTGAATTCTCTCTTCACTGTCCCCCTCACTTTTATGTATGCTTATCCTCCTCTATACCATTTTCCATCGCTAATGTTAGTTTTCTCACCTCGGTGGAGGGAACAGTGCTGGAAATATCCTGAAGTCCTCTTAGGGCATCAGTGTTTGCCTCTCTGTCTAAAACTGGATGACAATTTGTGAAGGCAGGAAATCTTGAGAGGACTAAGTTTCAAAGGGAGGCACTCAAATACCAAGAATTGGTATGGAAGGATCAAGGGAATGAAGGTGTCTGCAGGTATTTATATAATCAGCTCTTAGTCCCTGAAAAACAGCCTGTCAGAGCTGGATTCATGGGCAGCCATACTTATGGGAAGATCAGAGCTATAGTAGACCTGTTGTTGTTGGCAAAGAACTTCTCCTGACAATGTTAAAACCATGACTGAAAACTTCTGTCCCTCATCCTCTGTGGTTATTTTCTCAGCTCATTTCCTCTCCTAAGAGTATCTTAGTGAATTTGTTGTTGTTGTTAGGTGCCGGCAAGTCGAGTCCAACTCATAGCAACCCTAATAAGGTTTTCAATGGCTGATTCCTTCATGATTGTTTCAGGAGTGGATTGCCACATCCTTCTCCCATATCTTAGTGAATATCTTCTTTAAATGCATTATTTTGGGAAGTAATGGGCCACAGGATATGTTGGTGGGCCCAGTGCCTAGGCCAGCATAGTTGTCACAGATGGACCTATTTTCACCTGGAAACTGAATATAGACCAGCAAGACCTCACCCTGCTCAAAGAACTCTAAGTCCAAATTGTTTTCAAACTCACAGCTAACAGATTATACACAAAGGACAACCTTAACTCAGTGATTAAGCAATATCATTTCATTAATTATGGATTTATAAGTAAAACTAAATTATAACCAGCAATAAATTTTGTTTTCTTCAGGCTGCAAACATAATATCCTGGCTCAGACAAGTGATATAGTTTGATGCCAACAACCTTCGGTTCTGAATGGAGACTGTCTGGGTTCACCTCTTGACTACCTTCAATTACTGTGTGTCCTTAAGCAAGTGATTATCTTCTCTAAGCTTCATTATGCCTGCAGCCATAGCCCTGTGGCATCCAATCCCATCAGATCTCGGAAGCTAAGCAGGGTCAGGCCTGGTTAGTACCTGGATGGGAGACCGCCTGGGAACACCAGACGCTGTAGGCCTGGGAGAAGGACCTGGCAACCCCCTCCCAAAAATGAATCTGCCATTGAAAACCCTATGAACAGCAGAGAAGCACTGACAATAGTGTTTCCCCTGTTGTACAGAGGGTTGCTATGAGTCAGATACCGACTCGACGGCACCTAACAACAACAACAACAACAAGCTTCATTATCTACAATTGTAACTAGAGATGATCATAATACTACTAACTCATGGTATGCTGTGGTAAATAAATCAGGTAACGTATTCAAATGCTAGTGCTCAGTAATAGTAACTCTAACCATCACTTACCACTCAAACATTATTTTAATAATCTGCTATACATACTTTTATTGTATTTGCTCTCTGAACTATGGCTGGTATGTAGGAAAATATATTCCAGAAGCAAGACAAAAAACCTGACTTTGCCACTAACTTCCATTTCGGTAGTACTTATGTACTTATGAATGGTCTATCAAATATTTTGTGTTCTGACCTTAAAAGCTGTTACAGGACAAAATGAAAGAATGAATATAATTGATTAACCCAGTTACTAGTTCAAAAGAACTCAATGCATCCCTCTCATACTACTTACTTTTGACATTATCCATGTCTTCAGAAGTCAAATATGAATCCCCTTTTTGTTTCCTTGCTGTGGGGTTGAAACCAGGGCCTGCCACATGTGAGGTTAGTGGTCTTACCACTGAGCCACATCCCCAACTTTTTTTTCGCATTTCTTATATTGAGACAGAGTCTCACTAAGTTGTACAGGCTGCCTCTGCCTTTGAACTTGCAATCTTTTTGCTTCAGCCTCCTGAACTGCTGGGATTATAGGTGTGCACAATAAATCATATGTACTTGACAGAGAACTGGAAAGGTATGTTTTGTTAGCTAATATCTGTAAAACTCAATAGATGCTTAAAGTTGTTGGAAGAAAAAGAAATGATATTTCACAAGTGTCATTTCAATCTATGATTTTGATTTTGAAAGGGGAGGGGTCACTCTTCCCAAATATTGTCAGACAAAAATGCCTCAAATTTGATAATTCTTCCCTCCTTAGCATTACTTTAGGTATCAAACCCTTCTTATTTCTTAATCATTCCTCTAGGAAAAAAATAATTTGGCGACCTAACTCACCAGAAGATGTGATAATGATGGAATAGTTAGATTTGATAAATTTAAAAAAAAATAAGCAAAAGTCCTGACTTCTAAGCTAATGGTTTCCAATTCATATCTTATAATTCATGTCATTTGTAAGGCAGCTAGGGAAGTGTGATGGGTAAACTTTTCTGTAAATCTGAAGTCATTGGGACAGTAGTCTCATGGACGAATGATCTGTATATTTTTGCCCCTTCTCACCATCTTCTTTCTGTATCTCTGCTTGGGACACAATTGTGATGGTTAAAATACCAGTCATAAAAATATAAGGATTAAAGCTATATACAAGAATGATGGAACAGATAACAAGAAATTGCCTCTATATGAACCAAACATATCCGCCTTTGACTGTACAACTTTGGATTACTTTCATATAAAATTAAAATAAACATCTATCTACTATTTCTTAATTATAGGAGCCAGTGTAATTCCATACCGATGCAAGCATTTTCATGTAAAATGTGATGCCACAGATGAAACTGGCTTGAATGGAAAATATAATTATTAAGGACAAGGATAGAAGCTGAGTTTGATTATAGGCCTGTCATCCCAGCACTTTGCAAGACTGAGGCAGGAGGATCTCAAGATCACAAGTTCAATGCCATCCCAGGCTACATAGAAAATCCCATGCCAGTCTAAGTTTTATCGTGAGACTGTTTCAAAAGTAAATAAAAAATAAAAAGGATTGCTGTTGTTAGGTGCTGTCAAGTACAGTCTGACTCACAGTGACCCTACATACAGCACGAGAAAACACTCCCTGATTCTGTGTCTCACTTGTTCAATGTCCAGCTTTCATAACCATATGATGCAATTGAAAATATCATGTCATGAGTCAGGTGCACCTTCATCTTCAATATGACATCTTTACTTTTCAATACTTTAAAGAGATCTTTTGCTACAGCTTCTCCCAAATCAATGTGTCTTTTGATTTTTTCACTGCTGCTTCCATGGGTGTTGATTATAGAGCCAAGTAAAGCAAAATCATGGACAACCTCAGTCTTTTGTCCATTTATCATGAAGTTGCATACTGACCCAATTGTCAGGATTTTGTTTTGTTGATGTTGAGTCACAATCCATACTGAAGGCTAAGTTCCTTGATTTTCATCAGTAAATGTTTCAAATCTTCACTTTCAGCAAGCAGAGTTGTACCATTTGCATAAAGCAAGTTGTTAATGAGTCTTCCTACAAACCTGGTGCCATTTTCTTCTTCATAAAGTCCAGATTCACAGATTATTTGTTCAGCATAGAGACTAAAGAGATATGGTGAAAGGATACAGCTGTGATGCACACCTTTCTTGACTTTAAACCAAGCAGTATTTCCTTGTTCTGTTTGAACAACTGCCTCGTGAGCCATTGTAGATTCCATATGAGTACAATTAGGTGCTCTGGTATTTCCATTCTTTGCAGTGTTATCCATAGTTTGTTATGATCCACACAGTCAAATGCCTTTGCATCCTCTATAAAACATAGACATCTTTCTGATATTCTCTGCTTTTGGCTAATCTGACATCAGCAATGATGTTCCTGTTTCCCCACCCTCTTCTGAATCCAGCTTGATTTTCTGGCAGTCCACTGTCTATATATTGCTGTAGTCGCTTTCAAATGATCTTTAGTAAAATTTTCCTTGCATATGATGTTAATGATACAATTCAAAAGTTTCCACAGTCGGTAGGATCCTCTTTCTTGGGAATAGGCAAAAATATGGATCTCTTCCAGTCAGTTGGCCAGGTAGCTGTTTTCCAAATCTCTTGTCATAAACAAGTAAGCACCTCCAGTGCTGCATCTGTTTGTTGAAACATCTCTATTGGTATTCCATCAATTCCTGGAGCCTTGTTTTACCAGTTCCTTCAAGGCAGCTTCCACTTCATCCTTCAGTACCATTGGTTCCTGAGCTGGCCCGCGGCTCAATCGAACGGTCCCTGTGGGGGAGGGGTGAGTGGACGAAAGGAGACAAGGGGACAAGTCTGCAGTTGCTGATCAAGTC
>VMDO01028434.1:0-24258 GCA_007922755.1 Pedetes capensis
GGAGACTGTTGCCTGGCCTCTCCCAGATTCTAGAGGCCACATGCATTCCTTGGCTGTTGGTCACCTTTCTCATTAAACCCAGCAACACTGTCTCTCTGTGGCCACTTTTAGTGGTCATGATCCCCTCTGTTCCCATAGGAGAAGCTTCTCCCATTTAACCCATGCAATTGGACGGGGCCCAATGGGTAACGCAGGACATTCTCTCCCCTAAACCTAATCACGCCTGCAGCCGTAGCCCTGTGGCATCTGATCCCGTCAGATCTCAGAAGCTAAGCAGGGTCAGGCCTGGTTGGTACTTGGATGGGAAACACCTGGGAACACCAGATACTGCAGGCTTGGGAGAAGGACTCAGCAAACCACTCCTAAAAATCAATCCACCATTGAAAACCCTATGAATAGCGGAGAAGCACTGACAATAGTGTTTCCCCTGTTGTATGCAGGATCGCTATGAGTTGGATACGGACTCGATGACACCTAACAACAACAACAACAAACTTAATCACACCAGGAAAGTCCCTTTTGCAACACAGGTGACCTATCCACAGATCCTGGGGACCAGGGTGTTTTGTAGGACTGTGGGAACTGTACCCCAACTCGGTCTTCTCTCTTCATTTCTCCCCAGAGCCCTCCTGCTCCTGACCCAGGCCTGATTCTGGGCCTATCTTGCCAGCCCAGTCACAACAGGATAATACAATGCTTCCCCAATTCCATCAGTAAATGGGAAGCTTAGATCTTAGCCGAAAAACCATAGCCAGGGAAAACTAGGTCACCCCACCCACCGGCTCTCTCTTAAAGAATCCAAGTAAACATTGAGAAAATCCCTCCCCACCTGACAAAGCAGTGCTTGACTTCACAACCCACTTCCAATAATTAAAAGTTCCTGGTATTTCTAAAACACTTGGCTCCTTCTACACAGCATCAGAAGCTACGTTCCT
Source organism: Pedetes capensis (assembly GCA_007922755.1). Lineage (NCBI taxonomy): Eukaryota > Metazoa > Chordata > Mammalia > Rodentia > Pedetidae > Pedetes > Pedetes capensis. Next base: position 936 of record VMDO01028434.1, read on the forward strand.
GGAAGAGGCGTGTTGTGTTTTTTACCCAGGGTCAGCCCAACTGGCAAGAACTCCCAGGTCACAGGGGCAGCCCCCTGGACACTTCTGAAAACATTCACGTTCCAGCCCAAAGCTCGATATGTTCTTCCTTGTATTTTGCCAACCATATGAGCATGGAATGCCGATTTCTCCTGAGTGTCAGCGAGGCCCTGGGCAGGTACTGTCAATTTTATTTGGGCAGAGGTGTCATGGCTGCGTGTTCAGCAGCGGTACTTAGCTGGGGGTAGTTCTGGCCCTCAGAGGACATGTGATAATGTCCGGTGACAGTTCTATGAGGGCTGGGGTGGCATCTAGTGGGTAGAGGCCAAGGATTTTGCTAAACAAGCTAACACCAGCAGTCCCTAACCTTTCTGGTACCAAGGATCAGTTTCAAGGAGGTACGTTTTCCACAGACTGGGGCGGGGGGTGAGGTAGGACATGGTTTGGGGATGATCAAGCGCATTACATTTATTGGGAGTGGCCTGTGTGCAGCCTGGTTGCTAACAGATCACGGACCACTCCTAGTCGATGGCCCAGGGCTTGGGGACCCGCTAAAACACACAGGAAAGTCACCCATCGCAGAGAACTATCTACCCTGGACACCAGTGGTGCCGCGGTTGAGAAATCCCATTCTAAACCATTCAAATAACATGATAATTTTCCACTGGCTTTGCTCAAAACTATTTTAAGGAAAAGTAAATGTGACTGGCAATTCATCAGTTAGGAAACTAAGGCACAGAACTGTCAAGGGCTATGATATTTTGAATACCAGAATGGATGTATTCATCAGCTGTCATCACTGTTGCAGAAAAACCAATCCAAACACATTTACCAGGGAAGAGGTTTATTGGGAGCTCAGAGTTGGAGAATCGGTTCATAATGGGGACAGGGCAGGCATGGTGGGGGTGGCGCCAAGGCCTGTGGTGGACAACTTCATGGCATGGCAGACCAGGAAGAGAGAGAGACCAGGGCTGTGGGCCCAGGGTAAAAACCTCCAACAGCCCACCCCCAGGGAGCTACTTCCATAATGAACCAATTTCACCTCCAAAATGTTTCACCTCCCAGCACAGCGCCACCAGCTGGGCACTGAATATTAAAGCATCTGACCTTTGTTGTTAGGTGCCATCAAGTCGAGTCTAACTCATAGCGACCCTCATAGGGCTTTCAATGGATGACTGTTTCGGGATTGCCTCAGGAGTGGGTTGCCACATCCTTCGCCTATTTTTGTGGTGCTGGGAATTGAACTCGGGACCTCAGAGACTGCAGAGCAGCGCTCTATCAACTGAGCTAAATCCCAGCCCCATATGACCTTTAGGGGACACGTTATACTCAAACATGGCATTGATATTACATAATACAGGCTTCTTCTTCTATGTGTTCCTGCTGATTTGCCTAAGAGAACAGGAAGGATTCAGAAACAGGTATGTGACAAGCGAAAAAAGTAGTAGCAATAGCAGTTTTATATAGTGTGGCTCAGCTGGCTGACAGCCACGTGCAACAAATAGTTAATCAATGAACAGAAATTGTTTTTTCCAAAACACTTGAAGATAATTTCCTTTCCAGTGTTTTGGACACCACTGAACAAGGTTAACCTGTTCTCTGCTTATCAAGGCTGCTGCTGATCGCCACTCTGTCAGGCTTATCTCATCTTTCTTCAGTCACAGATAGCTAGAATCCAAGAGCCTCCCATGACTGCTGCCACTGGGTGGACTCTCTTCAGCCAGCCTGGAACAAAATGGTGAGGGCTTTACAGTCAGTGTCAGTTGCACCTTAGACCTTGCTCATGCAACAGAAGAAGCCACATCTGTCGGCATCTAACCCAATACTTGTCAATACCAAGGAGATGAGTGAGCCAGCCACTGGGCAGCAACTCTCAAAGTAAACCCGGCCCCATGCCAAAGGGAGCTTACAATCTAGTGGAGAGAGCAGAGATTGCATCATTACCTGTGCAATTAATTATTGAGATGCCATGGTGATATTGTCCAAAGAAGACATACTGAAGGCTTGAAAACGGAGGTGGGGCTGACTTAGAGCATGACTTGCCACCTGGAGAAGCTGTATTTGAGCTGAGATTTGAAGACTAAACAGGAAGTATCAGTAATTAGGTGAGGGTTCCCTAGCATTTCACTTTAAGTTAGAAAGAAAAGAATTAATACAATATGCAAATAATAATTCCTAAAAAGTTGGCAGGAAAAAATGGAGCTGATGTGAATAATGATGATGATAATGATAATAGCAACACAAATGGAGTTTCTTTGAACTGCAAAACATGAGTTTCTCTACTTCAGGGTCATATCAAGTGCCAGCAATAGTAAGGCACAATTGTAGGGACAAATTGGGAGGAAATTGGCAAAACCCCAAAACTGGGGAAATGGCTTTTGAAGATCTGGTTTGTAAATTAGAAATCTAGGGAAAATGAAAGTAACTTGGTTGGATGTTTGTACAAAGCCCTTCACAAATCCCCTGAACCTGATTGGACAATTAGACTCAAAGCTGATTGGCTCAGGCCATTCCGTGGGGGAGCTATATAAGGAGCTGCACTGCAGTAGCTTGCCCCTTTCCCTTTTTTGCCTGGACCACCAATGAGGAAACAGCTCTCTCCGCCCAGACCTTCAGTGAGGAAAGAACGCTCTCCCGATGCCACCATCAACAAGAAAAGAACTTGCTCTCCGTCTGATCACCGACAAAGCAAGAACTCCCTCCTCATGACCACCAAGACCACCAACATGGGTGTTTGTCCCCAAAAGGCAAAGGTGCCCAAGGCTTTTCCTTTCTCCCATCTCCACTGGTGTCCTGAGGGCCGCAGGATCTGCACCCTTCACCTGAGGGTCCCAAGTGAATTGTGTTTAATATCTATGTGCGTGGCGCGGCAGCCTGTGCGAACATTTGAGCTGGGCTGAGAGGTGCACACCCCACATAGAGGTGGCTCCCAAAGTGGGGCCCCACACACAATACAGTCCAGCTTTTAGCACAAGCGATACAGAAATAATCCTGAAAACTTTACTGAGGAAGAATAATTCAAAGGTTCACAAGAATGAATATCCTCAGACCACTAACCTGTAACAAAGGTTGGGGACATAAAAAGTATGGGTTTCTTTCAGGCAAAATGAAAATGTTCTAAAATTGATTGTAGTGATAATTGCATGACCTTATAAATACAAAAAAAAATCACAAAACTGCACCCTAAATGGATGAATTGTGTGATATAAAATTATACCTCAAATAAGCTGCAAAAAATTCTTAGGGAAAATTGTTTGCAAACTACCAGTGAAGGGTAAGATCAACAAAAATGCATTTTCATTCAGGGAACCCCAAATTATACCTCTTTTGGCCACTTCCAGTAGATCCATGGCACCAAAATAAATAGAAAAACAGAGATGTGAGATCTAAGAAACATAAGAGTATAACTCAGGGAAGAGGAGATAAAACTCCAAGAGGGAAAGAGGAAGGACAAGAACTATGCAAGTGAGAGACTTAGGACCAAGCTAGTTCAGAGGCCAGCAGGGGCTGGACAGCCTCAGAAAGAAAATGAAGAACTGAATTGCTGATATGGTTCTGAATATATATACATATACTCATATCTCCTCTGGGGTGTGTGTGTGTGTGTGTGTGTGTGTGTGTGTGTGTGTGTGTGTTCAGAGTAGATTTTTCAGGTCCATTAGAAAGCTTTGGAATGAATTAGTGAGAGGAACCAAGAAAACCCTTAAAAAGAAGGTATCATTATCTTCAGTGAAGGCAAAAAAGTTACACAGGAAAGTAAATGAACGCATAGTACACTAGGTGACTCAGCTGTAAATATTAGTTTGATACTGACCATGATGCAAAAACGGAATATTTATCTCAGAAAAATTCATAATGTAATAACTCCTTTAGACAGGTGAGAGGAGGGAGAGAATTCTAGAAGTGAAGAGAGAGAGAAAGGTGGAGGTAGGTCAATAAGAGACTTAAATTCTTATCTTCCATAGTAGAGTCTGTATATTGTGAATTTAAAAGATTAAGAAAGAGTACTGAGAACATTTTATTCAGAAACACAGAGATCAGGAAAAGCAAAATAAGAAAAGCAAGACAGGAAGTAGATAAAGAGTTTGCAGCAGTTGCCAAGGGAGACCAGAAAATGGCACCAAGGGGTAGAAAACAGAGGCTACAATTTTTAATTGTCAGTAATGTTCCTTGGTTTTTTCAACTCTAAAGTGATTTTTTAATTAAAAATAAACCCACATGCTTCTCTCTTTCTCATTTCTGCTTCACTCCTCTGATACTTTTTTAATTTTTTTGCTCATTTCAGGGCCATTTTTTTCCCAACAGAGACAAGAATGAAACCAATTTGTATCTCAGTTATAAACTCAAAGCAGAACTGAAAAGCAGAGATTCTCTTTTCTTTGTCTTTTAAGCGTTCACATGTTACTGTGATATGCTAGAGAAGTCAACGGAATTTCAGGAGTCAAACTGGAAAGCACGTGGCTTTCCATTTCCCTTGCCCACCATGTGTTCTAAAGGCATTGCCCATGGACTGCTCTGCTGGCCACACTACAGTGAGTTTTTAGATAGACTTGAAAGAAAAACTGCTGATCAGAAGGTTATTTGCAAAGAAGAAAAAGGATGACTTCTGTGAAACACAGCAGAGGTTTTAGCTTTCAAAATGCTTAGAAAACCCATGGGCTCCTCCATTCCTTCAACTTGGTTTCAAGCTAGCATTATGTGAAAAATCTCCACTAGAAAGAGAGATCTGGGTAGAAAAGAGAAGCTTCTATGAGGCACACAAGATGGTACCAAGTGAGCAAGATCCATCCTCTGGCAGCTGTCTGTCCTCAAGCCCTGATGGAGGGTTGACAGGGAGCAGCTATCAGCTGGGGACAACAAATGGAGCAGGGCGGCCTCCTGCAAAGACCAAGGATGTCCAAGGCCAGCAGAACAGGGCTCAAAGCTGTCCTCTGCATACACTAACCATACCACCTTTGACAGTTCTGATTGTCTGGAACAAGAAGTTGAGAAACCCTAACTTCCATATCTCTTCAATTTATATGCCGAGCAAATAATCCAAGAAGCTAGACTTTATGAGGAACAATGCGGCATCAGGATTGGAGGAAGACTCATTAACAACCTATATTATGCAGATGACACAACTCTCCTTGCTGATAGTGAAGAGGATTTGAAAATTTACTGATGAAGATCAAAGAACATAGCCTTCAGTATGGATTTCGACTAAACATCAACAAAACAAAATCCTTACAACTGGGTCAGTATGCAACTTCACAATAAATGGAGAAAAGATTGAGGTTGTCCATGATTTTGCTTTACTTGATTCTACAATAAACACTTGTGGAAGCAGCAGTCAAGAAATCAAAAGATGCATTGCTTTGGGAAAAGCTGTGGCAAAAGATCTCTTTAGAGTATTGAAAAGTAAAGATGTCACATTGAAGATGAAGGTGCACCTGACGCCTGCCATGGTATTTTCAGTCACATCATATGGTTGTGAAAACTGGACATTGAACAAGGGAGACAAGAAGAATTGATGCTTTTGAACTATGGTGCTGGAGACAAATATTAAATATGCCATGGACTGCCAAAAGAAGCAAGAGATCTGTCCTAAAAGAAGTGCAACCAGAGTGCTCCTTGGAAGCAAGGATGGCTAGATTGTGTCTTATGTTTCTTGAGCATGTAGTCAGGAGGGACCAATCCCTAGAGAAGGACATTATGTTTGGGAGAGTGGCAGGTCAAAGAAAGAAAAGGAAGATCTTCAACTAGATGGACTGACACAGAGTCTGCAAAAATGGGCTTAAACATAAATAAGATCGTGTGCCTGGCACAGAACTGGGGAGTGTGTCATTCCCGCTGTACATAGGGTCGCACCTAACAACAACTCCCAGGGATATTGTAAGGCACAGAGTTATCAGCTCTTGCTAAGATGGCACCTCGATATATGCCAGTTATTTTCACCATGAACATTTGGTAACGAAACGTGACATTTTCCAGTCCTGAATGACACCAAGCAGCAAAGACTTGGGGCATTCGACTGACTGTTATTTTGCCAGTGCACAGGAAGAGCTGGGCCAATGGCATCTTGCCTTTCCTATTTTAAAGGCTCCTTCTCTCCCAAATCAAAAGCAACAGACATGGCTTGGAAAATTCCACTGAGATAGCTGGGAGTTATGAGTGGGAAACTAGCCTGGGGGATGTAGCGCAGTGGCAAGATTAGTGGTGTTCTGATTCCACATTGCGGGGTTTTGTGAGGTCTGCCCCACCCACTCTCACTTTCAGTGTTCCAGGCTGGAGTATTGCTGCAGAAATGGCTTTTCTCTGCCTGAGATCCATTTTTTCCTTACACTCTTCAGCAGCATTTGATGTGAACATCTTTAGGAACAATCACTTTCCCCCTGCCCAGCTTCATGTAGTTCTGGGAATCAGGAACTCAGGGTGCAAATATAAATATCTACTGGATGGGAGTTTGTGCCAGGGAGTGTTCCAACTGCTTCCCTTTTTGATCCCATTTAACCAACACTAAGCAGGAAGTGGGCTGGGATTTAGCTCAGTTGGTAGAGCCCTGCTCTGCAGTCTCTGGGGTCCTGAATTCGATTCCCAGCACTGCAAAATGGGAGAAGGACGTGGCAACCCACTCCCAAGGCAATCCCGAAACAGTCAGCCATTGAAAATGTTATGAGGGTCACAGACTCGACTCCAGAGCACCTAGCAAAAACAACAAACAGGAAGTGGGCTGGGATTTAGCTCAGTTGGTAGAGCACTGCTCTGCAGTCTCTGAGGTCCAGGTTGATTCCCAGCACTGCAACTATGGGAGAGGGCCGTGCAATCCACTCCCAAGGCAAACCCCAAACAATCAGCCATTGAAAACCCTATGAGGATCAGATGAGTCTGTTAATGGCATTTAACAATAACAACAAGGAAGAAGTAGGGCAGGGGTTTACCTCAGTTGGTAGAGTGCTGCTCTGTACTCTCTGAGGCCAAGAGTTCCATCCCTAGCATCATAAAAACAGGAGAAAGACCTGGCAGCCCACTCCTGAAACAATCCTGAAAAGCAATCAGCCACTGAAAACCCTATGAATAGCAGAGAAGCACTGACATAGTTCCAGGCATGGCACAGTGTTTGGTAGTGTTTCATTCTGTTGTACCTAGGGTCGCTGTGAGTCAGACTTGACTTGACTTGACGGCACCTAACAAGAAGCAAATATCATTCCTATTTTACATATAAGGAAACAGAGGAGCCTGAAACCAAATAATTTGCTCTGAGTCACATGGAAAGTGGCAAAGTTCCTCCCTGCAAAGGCCTCCTGCCTCTCCAGGGGCAGAGAAGACACTACCTGATAAGGTCATAATTATTCTTGTCTCCTCTGCAAGATGATGCTACTGATCCCAGAAAAATTAAGAGAACTCCCAGGTCACTCAAAGGCGGGATGAGGCCCTACCCTCAGGGGTCCTGGTTGTTCTTAATGTCCTGATCATAGCTATAGTAGGGGAAGGGCAGTTAAAAGATATTAAATCTAATAAATTAAGATGTGGCAGTATAGCAGCAGTTATCACTGAAAAGGAAAACTTTAAGAAAGGTAATTAATCAGTGAAAATTGGGAAAAAGGAAAGGAAAGATGAAAAGGGTATAAGGAATAATGACATAAATTTAATCATTGTTCATAAAAGGAGGCTAATAGTGCCTGAAGAAATATCGTATTGGGAGCATTATATAAAGTTATAGTGATAATTTTACAACCATAAAATTAGACAGGCACTAGAACTAAATTACACCCATTTTAATTATCAGAGGAAGCACAATCCTATGGTTTTATAAACACACAAAGTGATTCAGAAAAGTAGAAACAGAGGGTTGGCACATGCAAATCAGCAAGTGCAAGTAGAGAGGAAGCCAAGGTAGCAATCATAAAATCTGAAGTTTGCCGGGTGTGGTGGCACACGCCTGTAATCCCAGCAGCTCGGAAGGCAGAGGCAGGGGGATCACAAATTCAAGACCACTCGAGGCAGTCTGTGAAACTTATCGAGACCCTGTCTCAAAAAGCCAAAAAATGGGCTGGGGGTGCAGCTCAGTGGTCCAGCACTTGCAGAGCATGCAAGCGCAAGGCCCTGGGTTCAACCCCCAGTACCACCAAAAAAAAAAAAAAAAAAAATCTGAAGTTTGAATTCAGGAAAAAAAAAAAAAACTCTAAACCAAAGAGTGGCTCTATGTGCTCTGTAAGACACAACTCAGAACAGGCATTAAAGGGTTACAAACACCCATGCATAAAAACGTAGTATCAACATTAATGAAGAGATATAGGAAGTGCAGGGAGGGATAAAGATGGTCTCTCTACGCCATGATGGATTATTAGTGTGAAGGAGACTAAATACCATAATTGATAAGGCAAATCTAATTCATATGCATGAAGTTTTGTGTTCTGAAAACAAAACTAACCTTTTTTTAAGTGTTTCTGGAATACTCACAAAATTATTCCTATCTTAGGCCTCAAAAGAAACTTCAAAAACATCAAGACATTAGAAAGTAGAGACAATATTCTCTAGTAAAATGAGAAATGTATGTAATTAAAAATGCAAACACCTTTCCTCAGAAAATGTAAATCATCCTTGACTAAAGAGAAAATGAAAATTGAAATCACTAAATGTGTATAAATGAATTATAACAAAACATTAAAAGAAGTATGATCAAAATTGATGGTGAATGTTTAAATTTTAAAAATGAATACAGTAAAAGACGCATTGTCATTAATCCCTCTCAAAACACTCCTGGCTTTGAACACCCTTATCCCGTCATTCTTGCCACATTCTGAAGCAGTTCTGGAAGTCCTCTTTCATGAGTGGTTATTGTTGTTGTTGTTGTTGTTGTTGTTGTTGTTGTTGTTGTTTGTGCTGCTGTGGCTTCCTTGACTAGAATTGATTCAAAACGTTTACCTTTCATGGTCCTTTTGACTCGGTGGGAGAGCCAGAAGTCAGTGGCAGATCTGGTGAGTCAGGTGGATGAAGACACACCTTGATGGTTTTATTGGGTAGAAATCGCCATCCCAGAAGTCATGTGTGGCATGGAGCATTGTCATGATGGAGGATGAAACTAAAAATACGAAAGAGGCCTTCCAGGCTGCTTCGGAGAGTGGTATATGAGTCACACCTCAGACGTTAGAACCAGCAGAACAGAGCGAGAGCAGCACTTGGCAGAAATCTCACAATCCTACAAACCCACATGCGTAAGAGAGAGAAAAGCAAATAAATCAAGCACTCAATTCAGGAAGTTAACAGAACAAGAAAATGGACCTAAAGAAGGCGAAAGGGATCTGGGTGCCGTGGCACAGGCTTGGAATCTCAGTGACTTGGGAGGCTGAGGCAGGAGGATCACAAATTCAAGGCCAGAGGCAGCCTGTGCAAAATAGGAAGACCATCTCAAAATGAAAAATAAAAAAGGGAATGCCGGGTGTGGTGGCGCATGCCTGTAATCGCAGTGGCTCAGAAGGCTGAGGTGGGAGGATCACAAGTTCGAGACTAGAGGCAGTCTGTGTAATTGAGGGAGACCCTGTCTCAAAAAGTAAAAAAAAAAATAGGCTGGGGATGCAGCTCAGTGGTCCAGTACTTGCAAAGCATGCAAGCGGGAGGCCCTGGGTTCAACCCCCAGTATCGCAATAAATAAATAAATAAATAAATAAATAAACAAATAAACAAGGGTTTGGGATGCAGCTCGGTGGTAGAACACTTGCCTAGCATGTGTGACGCCCTGGGTTCAATTGCCAGTGCTGTAAATAAATAAATAAATAAATACATAATAAATAAGAAAAAGGAAAGAATTACTTTTTAACAGAAACTAATGAAATCAAGAACAGAAAAAAGTAAAATAAATAAATCCAGGGAATTATTGTCCTTGAACAATTCCACAGGAAGCGGACATGGTGGTGCATGCCTATCATCCCAGCACTCAGGAGGCTGAGATAGGAGGAGTGATGTAAATTCAAAGCCAGGTGGGCCTATACAGTGAGATCCAGTCCAGCCTGGGTTACACAGTGAAAAAGAAAACCAAATCAAACCAAATACAAAATTCCAAAGAGAAAAAATGATGCAACAGATAAACTACTCCGTTACCTAAGGCACCCAATGAAGGAAAAAGGGGGAAGTACGAATACCCAAAGTAAACATAACAAGGGAACAGATCAGTAATCACTGATGAGAAGAAATGAAAACAATATTTAAGAGACAAATTTGCGGAATCAAAAATATACTTGAAAACACAAACTTTCTGGGACAATAGAATTCATCAAAACCTATCACAAAAGAGACTAAAAATTTAAACAGATTGAGGAGCACAGCAGACAGGGAGAAGCTATCAAAGGGCCCCTACATGCCTTCCGAAGCCTCATGCCTGAAGGTATTCACAGCATTGAAAGTGAAGGAATTGTCCCTCACCTGGAAGATTGGATGCCAAAACCCAACAAAGCCCCACAAGAAAGACACCTTTATCCTAACATCATACATGAATATTGATGAAAGCATCCTAAACAAAATGGTAGCAAATAATATTATTTAAAACTATTCAAAAAAATTAACTACTTAGATGTAAATCTGACAAAGTACATACAAGACTTGTGTGCAAACATGATAAAGCTCTCACAAAAGAAACCAACGATTTAAATACATGGAAAAACATTCTGTGGCCCCAGATTTGAAGGTTTAACACTGCAGAGATGTCGATTCTCTCCAAATTTACACACAAGTTTAACGCAATTTCTATCAAAATCTCAGTAGGATCTTTTTGTAGATATAAACAAGATTATTCTAAAATTAATATGGAAAGGCAAAGGATTTAGAATTGCTAAAAACAATTTTGAAAAAGAATAAAATAGGAGAAATTGATCTATCCAACTTAAGACATTATGTAGCTATAGAAATCAAGACTGTGTGGTCATTGGGTTTAACCTTCCACACTGCAAAACAAAACAAAACAGTGCGGTATTGGCAGAGGGATGGACACATATATCTGTAGAATGGAACAGAGAATCTAAAAGTAAATGCAGGTATGGCCAACTGATCGTTAACAAAGGTGCAATCACAAGAGGGTAAGGGGGAACGTATCCGTGTAACGTACAACAAAATGCATATGTGGAAATGTCACAATGAAAAGCATGTCAGAATGAATCACATTAAGGTGTACGTTAAAATTTTCCAATAAAAAGGTGCAAACACAATTCAGTGGTACAAGGATAGTGTTTGCAACAAGTGACTTTTCTAAATATCATATAAATCTTAAGAGATTGATTATATTAACGATACAAAAATTCAAACTTTTAAACACAGTTACAAGAAAGGGGGTAGTCAGGGAAAATATGAGTAGCTTCAGTTCCAGTCAAAGAACTAATTTTGGGGGTACACAGGACATGAGGTCCCCACTGGAAATCCATCATGCTGGAGTTACACAGCCTCAGCTCTCTCTCCCTACCTCACCAGAGAATCTCCCAAAATCCTTTCAAGCAACCACCATTGGCTTCAGCAAACACCACAAACAGGCCAAGTCAGTCAAGTTCAGGTTGTTGTTGTTGTTAGGTGCCGTCAAGTCGGTATCCAACTCATAGCGACCTTCATAGGGTTTTCAATGGCTGACTATTTCGGGATTGCCTTGGGAGTGGATTGCCAGGCCCTTCTCCCATTTTTGTGGTGCTGGGAATTGAACTCGGGACCTCAGAGACTGCAGCGCAGTGCTCTACCAACTGAGCCAAATCCCAGCCCCAAGTTCAGGTTGGGCATCCCCAATCTGGAAATCCAAAATCCAAAATGTGAAACTTGTTGAGTGCCAAAAAAATTGCATAAAATTACCTTCAGGCTCTGCGTAGAAGGTGTATCTGAAGCATAAATGGATTTCATGTTGAGACGTGGTCCCCTCCCCAATATATCTCATATTGTATATACAAATATCCCCAAGTCTGAAACACTTCTGGCCCCAAGCATTTCGGGTAAGATCACAGCACCGTAAATAACCCCCAGCCCCCCGGGGGTGACCAGCACTAGCGCTGCCCACTCCCGCCCACAAGTAGGAAAAGCACTGCTACATCCCCCTGGTTAGGGAAAGGAAGCATCCCAAAGCTGTCCTGGTCCTTAGGCCAACTCTCTGTTGGAATCACAAGGCAGCTGGCAGCTCCTCTTCGCTCCGGTCACCTCCCTGACGGCGCTGCATTCCAGCAGTCTGGAGGCTCAGCTCCTGCCCATGGCTGAGTTACAACTCTGGGCAAAGCTGCTGATCCCAAGAGATCTGGACCGGCCTCCAGCAGCTTCTGGGAACAATATATCAGGAGAGACAGTCCTGCCTTTTGTCTGCAATAAGCACGGCGCACATAGCAGCAGGATCGTGAACACACAGCCATCCTGCCCCACCTCCTTTCTCCCTCTCTTCCTGCTGGAACTATAATCACCCAGCTAAGCAGTTCTGCCACATGCTCAGGACAGCCGAAGGCTGGACACAGCGTGACGCATCAGCCCATTGATTTATTTGATTTTCGCTTTGGACTGGTTTCCATGGGTTTTCAAGAAGGCAGGGAGGAATGCTATAAACTCGGAGATATTACCTATTTTCCGTTACTCTAGTAAAAGTGTCCACATGGGAAAAAGAAGAAATGCCACTTTGGGGGCCCAGCTGCAATCCATATGGGTGAAGGGTGAAGCAGTGAGCTGCAATTAATATGGACGAAGGGTGAAGTAGTGAGATGCACTACAGAGAACGAAATGTGGAAAGAAGGGACACAAAGCCCAGGATCTGGAGGACTCACTTGAGGGAGAATGGAGAAGGAACAAAAGAAGTGGCTTGTGAATGCTAAGGAAGTGGGCGGGGCTGGCACTGCTGCTGCTCACCGTGGTGGCTCCACCCACAACTGGCAGGCTCCACCCACAGCCAGCAGGCTCCACCCTCAGCCAGCAGGCTCCACCCACAGCCGGCAGGCTCCACCCATAGCTAAGGCCTCCACCATGGGGTCCTGCCGGGCTGGCCACTGGAGGACCGCTGCGGACCCCAGCACTTGGCACTGTGGGCACTGATGGTTTCCATTGCAGCTGTAAAGCTCCTATTAAAATCACAGAAGTTTATTCTCTCCCAGCTCTGAAAGGTGTCAGCTGGCCGCATTCCCTCAGGCAGCTCCAGGGCAGAATCTGCATCCCCGCCACATGGCACTCGCTGCTTCCCACTTGGCTGCGGGCAAGTCCTTTTCCAGCTGCCACCTCTCCGTTGTCTCCTTCCACCTCCCCCTCCACATCTGAGGAACCTGGTGATGACGCTGGGCCCATCCAAATAACCCAGGAGCACCTCTCTGTGTCGAGGCCAGCGGATTAGCAACTTACTTCCCCCTGCCGCCTTCCTTCCCCCTTGCTGCATAAACTTGTACAGTTACAGGTTCCAGGAATTCGGACGTGGACATTTTCAGCCCAAAAGTTCATGTTTTCTCTCCTGGATTTTAAAGGAAGTTGAATACGCTCCCTGGGCCCCTAAAGATCTCCAGGTCCCAGGCACCATGCTTCCTGTGCAAGGGCCCAGGCCTGGCCTCAGAAGCACTTAGTGAAGCCCACACAATTCAGCCCCAGACGTCTACACTCGCACAAGCCTCATGGCACAAGAGTAAACCCTGGGCAGCAGTGGAGAGGATGCCAGGGGGAAAGAACAGAAAGAACAAGAATTTTTTAGGAGGCAAGTGGGTCCTACCAGTCCCTCAGGCTTTCTACCCCTCAGATTCCTCATCAGTACAACCAGGAGAAGAAAGGCCCTACCTGCCAGGCCACCAAGCATCACATGAAGTAAGCAGTGCTCAGCAGCCTGACCCAAGGAGACCATGTCCCTTTACTAAAAGCAATCTCCTGTCCGCCAAGTGGGTCCCAATGAGGGACAGATGGAGTTTTGCAAAATGTCAGACTTGACCTCTTTGCTGCCACATGATCCAGTGCAAACTCTTTCCTACGTGCTGAAGAGAGGCACAGAGGACACTGGAAGTCCTCCTCTGGATGAATGGGAGGGTCTTGAAGGAGAGGCCACTGTGTACAGAGCAGCAGAGCCAGCTTGTGGAGTCCCTGCCAAGTGTCAGGCACGTGTTTGAGGCTTTCCATCAGCATCACGGTGGCGAGCTGAGAGTGGGCTGGTCTTCCCTCAGTCTAGGAAACTGAGGCTTGGGAGGTGAGATGAATACCCTTCCACCCACCCCCTCGGGGCTGGTTGCAGCTGCCTCCCAAGAAGGACTCGGAGACATGGCAAGCCAGGGTCAGGAGAGAGCAGTGAATGTGGCCTGAGCTCTCCGAGGGCCAGAGCGCGTTTCAGCTTCACTGGAGAGGAGGGCTGGCGGAAAATACAGGCGTGCGAGCGGGACCCTGCACAGGAGGCTCGGCATCCTAAGAACATGCAGCAGCTGCAGGGCACTCCCTGCGTGCCAGGGGCCACCTTAGCTTCTTGATGTGAATCAATTCCTTCAATCCCCACGACAGCCTTAAGCAGTGGGCACTATTACTACCCCAGTTTACAGATGGAGAGGCAGAGGCAATGTGTCCAAAGACACACAGCCAGATAGCTCTGGAATCTGGTCTCCGGAATCTGGGCTACAGCTCCAGGTGTGAACCTGGTCATCAGAGAGCAGACAGCTGTGTGAGTCAGCTTTCCATCGCTGTGACAAAGCCGCAGAGAAACCAGCTTTAGCGGGGACAGGTTTGTGTTGGCTCATGGTTTTGGAGGCTGCAGCCCGTGGTCCCTTGGCTCCATTGTTTCTGGGCTGTGGGGAAGCAGAGCCTCCTGGGAGAGACGGTGTTGTGCCACAGAGCCCTCTCCTCATGGAGAGAGAGAGCAAGGGGCCAGGGATGAGGTCCACTGCAAGGACTCACCCTCTTCAACCAGGTCCCGCCTCCTGAGTTCCCATCACCTGCCAATAACCCATCCCATTATGTACCCAATGGATTAACCCATGGATGATGTCAGAGTTCTTATGGTCCAATCACTGCCCCAGAGCCCCGCCTCTGACCACCACTGCACTGGGGACCCAGCCTCCAACACATGAGCTGTGGAGGGGTTTCAGATCCAAACCAAAGCAACGGCAAGGAACCAGAGCTGCCTCAGGCCAGGGCAGGGTGCATCTCCTCTCAGCAGTTTTGCTGGCCTACTCTGGCTGGCAGGGGCTGTCTGGCCTCTGGAACAAGGAGGGCAAGACAGGTCAGTGGTGAAGACACCCTCCTGGGACAGGGCACTAACCTAGCACTGGACATCTAGGGTAGACAAGCCTGCCTCCTGTCCAGGACCAAGGTCAGGACAGCACAAACACACAAACAGCTGTCAAACAAAGCCGAGAGAGGACACTGAGCAAGTGAGGGTGGGTTCCAGAAGGTGGCTGGAGAAGGCTTTTGAATGCAAAGCGAGTTGAACCTTCAGGCAGAGGGCCTGGCAAGTGCAAAGGCCCTGAAGTAGGAGCAGGCTTGGTGTATCTATGGAACAAAAAGATGGCTCTTGAGCTAGGTATGCAATGAGAGAAGGGAAAGGGGTCAGACAAGAATGGGAGCCAATCCACACAGGGCCTGTGGATCAGGGGGTAGAGGTATGGCATGGGCTGACCGCGGGAGGGAGCTTGCTGCAAGGCAGTCCTCCCCACTGAGAAATGGAAGAGAGAAAAGGCAGGGCTCACCCAGCAGCCACATGTGTGTGTGTGGGGGGGGGGGAAGGGCGTTATCCGGGGAGTCACATTGGGACACAAAGACCCCTGAGTAAAGCAGGGTGCAGCTTCCTGCCCAGGACCAGCTCTCCATTTGTTTCTATTTCAGAGCACATTCCTTAGTCATCAATGTCCAGAACAGCCAGCAGGAGCGGTGGAACCCATTTGTGAGAGCCGTCCTCACCAGAGCTCAGTAACGACCCCCACAGTGGGAACTTAACGCACGCTGAAGGAATGATTGCATGCCCGGGCTTGTGCTTGAAGATATGTTCATTAAAATCCTGCCACAGTGTTTCATGCCTAGCTGTCAGAAGGTGACAGTTCTCCACGAGGTTAGAAAGCAGTGTGCAAACGTCGCTCTCTCCAGGCCCCCGCGGGTGCCAAGCATTTCATTTCCCGTTAAGCAAGGAGAAGACACAGCTCAACGCGCTCTGAAGACACAGGGGCCTCCCCCACCCCCAGGGGACGGCTGAATGGTGATGAGGCCGCTGAAGCGCCTCCTGCTGAGCTCTGCCCCAGGGGCCCTGGGCTCCCTTCCTAAGCTCCTGGCCCTGGCGAGCCTTCCTTCTGCACCCTGCCAGGCTGCTGTGTGGGACCAGGACCCTACCCTGGGGGGACATGATGGAGACACAGGCCAGGATGGGTTCTCAGGGGCCAGGAAACCCTATATGGTTGGCGGCAGGCAGGCCCAAGCTGAACACCTTAGTGAGGGAAAGGGACCCTCAGGGGAGGGGAGTATCTGGGGGCTTCTGATTCTTTCCCCTGCCCTGGACCACCCACCTTCAGCTGCCCGGGACCTCCCTCTGCTCTTCTCAAGTTCACCTTCTCTTCCTCCCCAGCCCACTGTCCTTCAGCTGCCCCGTCTGCTGGCTCCTGAGCCCTGGCCAGCTCCTGAGGAGACAGGGCAACAGCCAGCCTACAGCCCCCGTGTTCTCCGAGGTCCCATCCCTGAGCCGCCGGCCCATGACCCCTGCCGTCACTTCCACTGCCCCGCGCAGCCCTCAAATTGGCGCTGTCCTTCCAAGCCAGGCCTCCCTCACTTCTTAAGCCTTGAGTGTCCCAGAGGCTCCCAGGACCTAACCTCTGGCTTTAACTCCTGCCCCGCCAGCTGTGGACCTCAGTCTTCAACCCTTCTCTCCAATATAGTCTGTATTCTGGCCCCACCTCCTGCTGCAGAGCCTGCCCCTTGATGTCCTCGGGTGCAGCCCTGCAGGGCACAGACCATCCCAGTGCCCAATGAGACAGCGACTGTTACACACGCTCCTGACACCCTTAGCGGCCTCTCCACAACTGGGCCAAGAAACCCCCTGTGCTCTTCCTGAGCACAGGCCTTGCCGTGCTTCAGCCCCTCCACCTACCAGACTCCCCCTCTGCAGTGCACCCTGCCGCCTCCTCCTCCAAACTACAAAGCCCTCTAGGAGGCAGGCGCTGAGCCCCCCACCACAGCACTTGCTCCCCTACTGGACGGTCCCAGGGGGACCAGGGGACCCTCCCATTTTTAGCAAGCCTTCCAATCTATCGGCCTCACCACCTCCTCTGTGCCCCTCATTCACCTGCCCATCACCAGCCCCAGCAACATCAAGACCAGTGTGACCTCTCAACTGGCTCCACCCTCCAGGCTACGCACCCAGTTTTGTGAGGAGAGAGAGAAGAGAGCATCCGCCTTTCCCGGTCTTGGTTTCCTTGCAACTTGGGCACCTCGCCCTTCTCAAAGCAGCCCATACTCAGCCCCTCTGCTGGATGGCCCACTTTGCATAGAGTCCTGGGGCTTTGTTGAGTCTTGCCATCTTTTCTTCTTGGGCACAGAGCCTGGCTCCCAGGAGGTGCTCCGTTTGTCCTCCCTAACTTGCCCAACCACTTTTTACAAATTCAGCCAACTTGCCAACCTTCCTCGGCCCTGATCTTATAAACCCCTCACTCAGAATGCTGCCTCACTTGAGGAACGGATGATTTTATCTATTAAACAGTTAAAATTTAAAGCATTTGGTTATTTTAAGTCACCTGTATTTCTTCTAAGTTCTTAGACGCATTGACTCACCTCAAGCAGAATAATTAACATTTCAATCACCACACTGGTTATAACTGCAGCACTCATATCTAATGTACTCTCCATCATTAGGGAAATAAAAGATTGGTTTTTATGGGTACACTAACATTTCACTAATTTGCAATACAGAGGGGAAAGATAATTTATATTGGTGAAAAATATAAATTATTCAATATCATTAAAGCAATTATATTTTATTACTCTTAAATAGCCAGAATTATTTGGAAAAATTATTAAAACTGGATTTGTAGACCTTGTCATCAACTTGGATATGAACCAGTGGGAGAACCATGGCAGCTACACCTTGGGACCTCACTGTGTCATTCTTTGCAAATTCTATCACAGGCCTGATGGCAGCTCCTGCCCATATCAAGTCAGCATGGACTTTGCAGACACTAGTTAGGTGCCATCAAGTGGGATCTGATTCACAGCCACCCTACATACAACAGAATGAAACACTCCTGATTCTGTGCCAAATACACGGTCCTATTTATGTTTAAATGCACTGATACAGATACTGTGTCAATCCATCTAATTGAGGGTCTTCCTTTTTCTTCATTGACCTGCCACTCTCCCAAACATCATGTCCTTCTCCAGGGACTGGTTCCTCCTGACTGTATGTCCAAAATACATAAGATACACTCTAGCCACCTTTGCTTCCAAGGAACACTTGGGTTGCACCACTTCTAGGACAGATCTGTTGGTTCTTTTGGCAGTCCATGGTATATTCAATATTAGTCTCCAACATAATAATTCAAAAGTATCACTTCTTCTCCCATCTCCCTTGTTCAATGTCCTGCTTTCACAACCATATTATGTGACTGAAAATACCATAGAATGAATCAGGTGCACCTTCATCTTCAATATGACATATTTACTTTTCAGCCCTTTAAAGAGGTCTTTTGCAACAGATTTTCACAGTGCAATGTATCTTTTGATTTCTTAACTGCTGCTTCCGTGAGTATTGATTGTACAAACAAGTAAAGCAAAATCTTGGACAACCTCAATTTTTTTCTCCATTTATAATGAAGCTGCATACTGACCCAGTTGTAAAGATTTTGGTTTTGCCAATGTCGAGGAACAATACATACTGAAGACTTTTATTTGATCTTCATCAGTAAATATTTCAAATCCTCTTCAGTTTCAGCCAGCAGAGTTGTTAACGCATAACACAAGTTGTTAATGAGTCTTCCTCCAATCAAGATGGTGCATTCTTCATAAAGTTCAGCTTCTCAAATTATTTGTTCAGCACAGAGATTGAAGAGGTATGGTGAAAGGATACAGCCCTGACACACACCTTTCTCAACCTTAAACCAGACACTGTTTCCTTGTTCTATTCGAACAACTGCCTCCTGGTCCATGGACAGATTCCTCATAAGTACAATTAAGTGCTCTGGTATTCCCATTCTTTGCAGTGTTATCCATAATTTATTGTGATCCACACAGTCAAATGCTTTTGCATAGTCAATAAAACATAGATAGACATCTTTCTCGTATTCTCTGATATCAGCTAATATCCATCTGACATCAGCAATCATGTCCCTGGTTCTACACCCTTTCCTATATCCAACTTGATTTTCTGGCAGTTCCTTGTTAATATACTGCTACAGTGGCTTTGAATGATCTTTAGCAAAATTTTACTAGCATTTGATATTAATGATTATCATTCAATAGTTTCCACATAAGGCTGGATCCCCTTTCTTGAGAATAAACACAAATATGGGTCTCTTTCAGTTGGTTGTCCAGATAGCTGTTTTCCAAATCTCTTGGCATAAATAAGTGAGCACCTCCAGTGCTGCATCTGTTTGTTGAAACATCTCAATTGGTATTCCATCAATTCCTGGGGCCTTGTGTTTCACCAGCTTCAAAGCAGCTCCCACTTTGTCCTTCAGTGCCATTGGTTCCTGATCATATACAACCTTTTGAAATGGTTGTTCATCCACCAATTCTTTTTTAATGACTCTCTGTATTCCTTCCATCTTCTTTTGATGTGTCCTGCATTAGTTAATATTTTCTCTGTAGGATCTTTCACTAGTGCCACTCGAGGCTTGAATGTTTTCTTCAGTTCCTTAAGTTTGAGAAAAACAGAGCATGGTCTTCTTTTTTGGTTTTCTGTCTCCAGCTCTTTGCACATATCATTATAATATTTGATTTTGTCCTCTTGAGCTGTCCTTTGAAATTTTCTGTTTATTTCTTTAATTTTGTCATGCCTTCCTTTTACTTTAGCTGCTCATCATTCAAGAGCAAGTTTCAGAGTCTCTTCTGGCACGTAATTTGGTCTTTTCTTTTTTTCCTGTCTCTTTAATAACCTTTTGCTTTCCTCATGAATGATGTCTTTGATGCCATGCCACAACTCTTGTGGTCTTTGATCATCAGTGTCTAACACATCAAACCTGTTCTTGAGGTGGTCTCTGTACTTAGGTAGGGTATACTCAAGGTCATACATTGGGTCTCATACACTTATTCTAATTTTCTTCAGTTTCAGTTTGAACCTGCATGTGAGCAGTTGATGGTCTGATCCACAATCAGCACCTGTTCTTGTTCCAACTTTTGATATTGAGCTTTTCCATCATCTCTTTACACAAATGTAGTTGATTTGGTTCCTGTATGTTCCATCTGGTGACTTCCATATGAATCACTGCTGTTTATGTTAGTGAAAAAATGTATTTGCAATGAAAAGATGAATGATCTGACAAAATTCTATCATGCAATTTCCAGCATCATTTCTGTTACCAAGGCCATATTTCCCAACTACTAAGACTTTTTCTTCGTCTCCAACTTTTGCATTCCAGTCACCAGTAATTATCAGTACATCCTGATTGCATGTTCGATCTATTTCAGATTGCAGAAGCTGGTAAAAATCTTCCCTATCTTCATTTCTGGCCTTAGTGGTAGATGCATAAATTTAAATAATAGTCATCTTAACTGGCCTTCCTTGTAGGCATATGGATATTATCCTATCACTGAAAGCACTGTACTACAGGACAGATCTTGATATGTGTTTTTGATGATGAATGTAACACCATTTTTCTTTAATCTGTCATTCCTGGCATAGTAGACCATATGATTATCTGATTCAAAATGGCCCACACCAGTCCATTTTAGCTTGCTGATGCCTACAATGTTGATGTTTATATGCTCTATTTCTCCTTTGATGATTTCTAATTTTCTTAGATCCATACTACATACATTCCAGTTTTCCTTTGTATTTTTAGTCATGTCACATGAGTAAATAGAGGTCCCTGGGTCTTTGCTCCAGTCCCATCATTTTGGTAGACTCTAGTTTGAGGAAGAATCTCTTCCTCAGTCATCTTTTGAGTGCCTTCCAACCTGAGGGGGTTCATTTTCTGGCACTATATCTCACAGTGTTTCTTTGCTGTTCATATGGTTTTCAATGGTTAATTGTTTTGAGAGGAGGTTAGCCATGTCCTTCTGCCTAGTCTATCTTAGCGTGGAAGCTCAGCTGAAACCTGTCTACAGGTAACTTGCTGTTATCTGTAATACCAGTGGCATAGCTTTCAGCATCACAACAACATACAAGCCCCTACAATACAACAAACTGACAGACACGTGGGGGTTCATCAAAGTAGCACGATACAAAATCAACATACAAAAATTAATATTTTTTCTGTATATCAATATCTACCAAGTGGAAAAAGAAATCAGGAAACCAATCTCATTTACAACAAACAAATAAACAAAATGCCTGGGAATAAACCTAACCAAGGGAGTGAAAGACCTCTATAATGAAATCTCTAAAACACTAAGAAAGAAATTGAAGAAGACACAGGTGTAAGGATCTCCCATGCTCATGAATTGGTAGAATTAATATTGTGAAAATGGCTAGAGAGCCAAAAGCAGATTCAATGCAATCCCCATCAATAGCCCAATGACATTCTTCACAGAAATGGAAAAAACAATCCTAAAATTCATTTGGAAACAGAAAAGATCCCAAATTATTAAAGCGATTCTGAGCAGAAACAACAATGCAGGGGCATCACAATATCTGATTTTAAATTATACTACAAAGCCACAGTAACAAAAATTGCATGACACCAGCACAAAAATAGACAAGGTAGACCAATGAAACAGAAGAGACAGTACCGAAACAAACCTAGCAGCTACAGCTACCTGATATTCAACAAAGATGCCAAAAATAAAAGTTGGAGAAAAGATAGCCTCTTCAACAGACAGCATTGGGAGAATTGGATATTCTCATGTAGGAGACTGAAACTAGATCCATCTTTCTCACTTTGTACAAAAATCAGTTCAAAATGGATCAGAGACCTTAATTTAAAACCTGAAATTTTGAAACTGCTAGAATGAAACATTTCAAGACATAGACATACACAAGGACTTCCTGAATAGGATCCCAATGGTAAAGGAAACAATAGCAAGAATTGACCAATAGGACTGCATAAAATTAAAAAACTTTTGCACAGCAAAGGACACAATTACCACAATGAAGAAACAGCCTATGGAATGGGAGAAAACATTTGCCAGCTATACGCCAGACAGGGTATTAATATCTAGAGTATATTTGTTGTTGTTGTTGTTGTTAGGTGCCGTCGAGTCGGTATCCAACTCATAGCGACTCTCTGTAAAACAGGGGAAACACTATTGTCAGTGCTTCTCTGCTGTTCATAGGGTTTTCAATGGCAGATTGATTTTTGGGAGGGGGTTGCCAGGTCCTTCTCCCAAAGAGCTCAAAAAATAAAACACCAAAAATGGAAAGTATCCAATCAAAAAATGGGCAAAAGAACTGAACAGAGACTTCTCAAAAGAAGAAATACAAATGGCCAACAATCATAGGAAAAACATGTTCAATATCCTTAGCTATTAGGGAAATGTAAATCAAAACTACATTGAGAAACCATCTCACCTCAGTCAGAATGGCTGCCATCAACAAAACAAGCAACAACAAATGCGGGCAAGGATGTGAGGAGAAAAGAACCCTAGTACACTATTGATGGGAATGCAGGTTGGTGCAGCCACTATGGAAATCAGTATGGAGGTTCCTCAGAAAACTAAAAGTAGAACCACCATATGACCTGGCTAGGCCACTCCTGAGTATATATCTGAAGGAATATAAGTCAATACACCACAGAGATACCTGCTCACTCATATTTATTGTGGTTCTATTCACAACAGCCAAGGTATAGAATAAATCTAGATAGCCACCAACAGATGAGTTGATAAGGAAACTGTGGTATATATGTGCACAATGGAGTTTTATTCAGCCATAAAGAAGGAAAAATTATGACATTAACTGGAAAATGGATGGAACTAGAGATCATCATTTTAAGCAAAATAAGCCAGACCCAGAAAGATAAACCTTTCTCTCATATGTGGATGTTAGACTTCAATGTATATTCATTATTAAAACATGTACAACATGAAAGTAGAAGGGCTCTATGTAGGGAAAGATAATGGACTAAAGAAAAAGGGGAGAAAAAAAGAAAATAGTATATATATTGCCCTTAAGATAAAATCGGGAGAGACTGATAGATAGATGATAGATAGATAGATAGATAGATAGATAGATAGATAGATGGATAGATAGATAGAGGGATAGATAGATAGATGGATGGATAGATGGATAAAT
>VMDO01028435.1:0-23954 GCA_007922755.1 Pedetes capensis
AAAAAAAAAAAAAAAATTACAATTGTAGCTCACGTGGCTGTGATGAGTGTGCCGTGATTAATATACAATAATATGCAACACACAATAGCTGCTTCCGATCTGATCACATTCATGGGCTAGCCTTGCACCTCCACCTTAACAATGCCTTTGTTTTGTGGGACAAATGAGGGCTGGAAGAATAAGCAGAGTAGGGAGGAAACATCCCGCCACCTTAAATGTACCCAGCAGTTGTACGTTATATCTTGGCATCTGCGGCACCGAACTGTGAAATAAAATGTTTAGCTCAGAACCCAGGCCACAGTGCCTCCCAAGTGTCTTCCTGTCCCTTTGTCTGGAACCTCTCATTGTTTCAATGTCCCTTTCACCAGCCACTGCACAGTGATGGGTCTAGCGAGGTCTCTGTACTTCTAAAAGAATTAAAAGGAACTACTCCCGGAGTCGTGACATTTACCCACTTGCAATGTTGACTCTGGTCCCCACTGCCTCAAAGAGCCCCTGCCACTACCGCAGAACATAGCTGTTGGCATCGCTATACCCAGCGCCACACAGAAGCCCTGCATACTAACTACACTGCAGAGGAAGGGCAGGGTGGGTCATCCGCAGTCAGAGGGGGAAGAAACGGCACAAAGAATGCAAATCCCCTCCCGATGCCCTGCGGGGAAGCAGCCAGACCAACCTGGGTGGAGTCATAAGAAATTGGAAAGGCTATTTTTAGCACAAAAGCCTGGCATTTAAAGGAGCTACAAAGCAAAAGCCAAGGGGGATAGGAGGAGGGTAAAGGACTGTGGCTACAATCGTCCGCTGTTACCGTGGTGTGCAGGGAGAGCAGCCTGCTGCTTGGGTAGATCTTCCCACGCGTGTAACTCACGCAGCAGCATAACCGACTTCTACTGCCACGCTAAATCAACTGTTTCTAAAGAGCACATTGAGATCCTAATCCAGTCGTTTAGTGATTTTAGCCAGGATTGAAATGGAAAAAGGTTTTGCAATTCCATTTTGCCCCTTTATTGCCACACTCGTTTTAAGCTGCCTCTTTGGCTCAGTTGGTAGTGCACTGCTCTTGCCCTCTCTGAGGACCCAGGTTGGATCCCCAGCACCACAAAAGCAGAAGGATGTGGCAATCCACTCCTGAAGCAATTTTGAAACCATCAGCCACTGAAAGCCCTATGAGGGTCGCTACGAGTCAGATCCAACTCAACAGCACCTAACAACCACCACCACCACTAAGTGGACTAAGCAAAATCTCAGGGGACTAGATACTTAGCTGGACTTCCTGAGATGGCCAGACCCTTCTGTGTCCTTTCCCACCCTACTACAAAACAAACAAACAAACAAACAAAACCCACAAACCAACACACCCACACAATCACTTGGAATCCCATTCATTTTCCTGTGACAAGTATCACTCCCATCTTGAAGACAGTTAAGGTTTTACAATGTAAACTCCCTTGGCCCCCCGACTATATAAAAGAGTCCACAGAAACCCAAGCAAAATGCCAACCTACTTCACAGTTTTATGAACCTGAATGCACAGCCCGTCTACACACTATGTTGTCATTGTTGTTGGTGGTGAAGGTCACATTCCAAGTGCTAAGTGGAAAAACTAAATAGAGAACAGAATCAGGTGGCACCTGATGGAAATCCACGAGAAAACGAACATTGATTGTGGTGATGGCATTATGTGGCTACGTCTCTAGGGGTCAACAGTCCCACCAAATAGCCAGATGAGGTAGTGCACGCCTGTAATCCCAGTGGCTTGGGAGGTGGAGGCAGGAGGATTGTGAGTTCAAGACCAGAGGCAGCCGCCTAATTTAGCAAGATCCTGGCTCAAAAAAATAAAGAACGGGCTGGAGGTGCAGCCCAGTGGTAGAGCACTTGCAAAGTATATGTGAGGCCCTGGGTCCAACCCCCACGTACTGAAAAACAGGCAAACAGATAAACAAACCCAGAAACACCCTGAACATCTCCCATGTGCCCAGCAGTTTGCTAAGCACAATGGAGGATGACAGAAAGCAAGGTCTCTGGCCTTGAGGACCTGTCCTGGTGCATGTCGTCACCTGTCCTGGTATATTTCTGCTGTCACACACCGCACAGACTGAGAAACGGACAAGGAACAGAAACCTATTTGGCTCACGGTGCTGGAGGCTGGAAGCCCAAGAGCACGGTGCTGGCATCAGCTGAGGGTCTTCATGCTGTATCAAAACTCAGCAGAAGGGCAGGAGAGTGGGCATGAGACAGAAAGGAAACAGCGCCAACCTCATCTCTATTGGGGTCCCAGCTCCCTCAGTAAGGACCCCCTCACTCACCTCCAGAAGCCTCACTTCTTTTTTTTTTTTATTGGAAATTTTTAATGTACACCTTAATGTGATTTATTTTGACATGCTTTTCATTGTGACATTTCCATATATGCATTTCGTTGTACATTACACAGATAAGTTCCCCCTTACCCTCTTGTGCACTTTCTCCCCCGTCCCAACCCCCACCAAAGACTTCTCTTCCATTTCCTTCTCTTTTTATGGTAATATTTTTCTATATATCCTTGGGTCCCAATTATGTTTAAGACGGAAACTTTTTCTGTAGTGAACTACCTTTTTATATTGTCAGTACTATACTTGAATTTTCTAGCCCATCTATATTATTACCATTCTTTGGTATTATTGGTGTTGTTATGATTATTTCCAGGACTATTAAAGTTGCAGAAGCCTCACCTCTTAATAAGGTTACAATGGCTTTAAACTTCAACATGAGTTTTGGAAGGGACTTAAACTGTAACAGGATCCTACAGATGCATATATTAATGTCTATCAATCAGTTAATGATTAAATGATTATTGATTATTCTATACCCACGATGTGAGACAGGAGGTCTGAGCCATGCCCCTGGAAGCTGCATTCCTTAACTGATGTGCAGCTGATGAGACAGTGCACACAAACTTAGGAACAACTGGCCCAGGTACTTAACATTCAAACCAAGTGTTTTGGGAGCACTGCCACCCACCACTTCCACCAACAAAAAATCTGAAGATTCATAAAGATGAGGGTATGTGAACTCAGATACAAAAGTGTTTTAGATTTTTTTTTTCAGTATTGGGGGTTGAACCCAGGGCATTGCTCATATTAGGCAAGCGTTCTACCGCTGACCTGTACCCCTAGCCCATTTTTATTTATTTATTTTTTTGAGTCACAGTCTAAGTTGCACAGGCTGCCTCTGGCCTCGAAACTGCAATCCTTCTGCCTCGGCCTCCCTGCGTCCCTGGGATGACAGGCACTCCACACGGCAACCCGATTTAGATAGGAAATTTTTATAAAAGGCATAGATAAAGCCAGGTTGGGTGGCGCACACTTGTCATCCCAGGGGACTCAGGAGGCGGAAGCAGGAAGATGGAGAGTTTGAGGCCAGAGGCAGCCTGAGTAACTCAGCGAGACCCTGTCTCAAGGTAACAAATAAAAAAGGGGCTGGGGATGCAGCTCAGTGGTAGAGTGCTTGCAAAGTACATGCAAGGCCTTGGGTTCAGGCCCTTAGTACCATAAACAAATACATACATACATACATACATACATACATACATACATACATACAAATAAATACATAAATAAATAAATACATAAATAAGTGAGTTTTTAAGAAACTAATGAACAATGCCAGGTGCCCTGGCACAGGTCTGACATCCCAGCAGTTGGGAGGCGGAGGTAGGAGGAGAAAGCGTTTGAGGGAGTGTGGCCTACATAGTGAGACTTTGTCTCAAACAAAACAAAATAAAACAAACCCAGTGGCCCCACATCTCCCTCCTCGCCTGTGCCCTATCTCATCCTCCTTCCCAGAGCTACATATTCTAACTAACCACCTCCCTCTTATTTTCTCTGACTCACTTTTCCCTAACTCGCCTTTCACCAGGCTTCCACCCAAGCATTCCATTTAAATAATCTGCCCTACTGCCACATGAGAACCCCATTAAATCCTTGAGTATCCTGGACATTTTCCCAATATCTCCAGCTGCATGTGACCATCCTGAGCATTTCCTGTTTTGGATACATCGTCTTCCACTCCTGGCTTCCCTCTTGCTGTGCTGGACACTCCTTCTCCAGCCTATTTTCTGGCTTAATCTCCTCTAGCCTGCAGCCATACCACTGTGGCGTCCAATCCCGTCAGATCTCTGAAGCTAAGCAGGGTCTGGCCTGGTTAGTACTTGGATGGGAGACCACCTGGGAACACCAGGTGCTGTAGACTTGGGAGACTGACCTGGCAACCCACTCCCCCAAAAAAACAATCAGCCATTGAAAACCCTGTGAACAGCAAGGAAGCACTAACAATTGAGATGCCCAGGCTGACCAAGAGCCCAGAGTCAGCCCGAATGACCCCCTTATCTTAGGATTCTGTCTTAGAGGCCCTGCTCCACAAATTCCTTTAAAAGATCACTAGATCAGAATGCTCTGGGCCAGAACAAAGGGCTGTAGATATGGGCAGTAACTTCCGAGAACTTCCAGACCTCAAGATAACACAAATAGCATACTTTACCAGCTCAAAACTTCACCTTATCTGATTTTCACTCTCTCCACCCCCTCCCTTCCCTGCTTGTAATACACAATAAAAACCTTTACCCTGCAATGAGTCCAGGTCCCAACACTGAACCACTGCGCTGGTGAGGTGTGGTACCCCCGAGCTCAAGCTTTAATAAGGCTCTTTGTTGTTGCATGCAACTTTGGACTCCATGGTGGTCTTTGGGGAACTCGAACTTTGGGCACAACAATAGTGCTCCTGTTGTATGTAGTGTCACTATGAGTTAGACACCAACTCCACGGCAAGTAGCAACAACAACAATAATCTCCTATACTTCACCATTCACTTTTAGAGATCCTCTCTCGGCCTCACTCCTTTTCTCTACATATTAGGAAGTATCACCCATGTCCTTGGCTGAATTACAATATAAATTCAGAAATTACATCTCTCTCCCAAATCTCAATGGGAAAAGGGCCTGGCAATCCACTCCCAAGGCAATCCCAAAATAGTCAGCCATTGAAAACCCTATGAGGGTCACCATGAGTCGGATACCAACTCAACAGCACCCAATAACAACAACAACCCAAATCTCAACTGTAGGGTACAAATCCACATATCCAACTGCCTCTTTGACATGCATCTTCCCTCTTATGCCTGGTCTTCTTCCAACAGTCTCTGCTTCAGTGAGTGGGCCACCACCCATCCAGTTAACCAGGCCCAGAAACCTTGCAATTGCCAGGACCCTTCCCTCGTTCCTCCTCATCTCCAATTTTTCATCAGACCCCCAAACAAGCTCTTTTGGACCCCCACTGTTCCCCTCCAAACACCTGTTCCATTCCCCAGAACCACGGTGATCTTTTCAAGGCAGACATCACCAGGTCCACCTAAAACATTTCTCATGGCTTTCCCTAGCTCTTAGCATGAAAAGCAAAACTTTTACATGGTTTATAAGTCCTGCATGGCCAAGTCTGCTTCTTAAACATTACATTACCTGCTCCCTTCAACTAGAACCACCCCAATCTTTAATTCCTTAAACTTTTTGTCCCCTACCATGGAGCCTTTATGTAGGTGACAGTTAATCTTTTTTTTGACAGGATATAAACTCAGCAGGCAAGGAGTTTATCCATTTTACCTATTATACTCCTAGTGCCCAACGTAGTGCCCAACATTTAATGTTGTTGTTAGGTGCTGTCAAGTCATGTCCGACTCATAGCAACCATCATAGGGTTTTCAATGGCTGATTGATTGGAAATTACTTCGGGAGTAGACTGCCATGACCTTTTCCTGTAACACTGAATAGATGCCTCAAAAAATAAACTTTCCACCAAGTGTATAAATATGTATGCTTGATGTAGGGATGAGGCATAGGTGAAAGGGGGAAGATGTGAGGCAGAATCCACAGGACTGTGACCCAGAGAGACCCTGGGTTCCAGCCTATCTGGCTCACCTCCAGTCCTGAGGCACACCTGGGACTAAAAGAAGGCCGAGCAGGCACACCCGATTAGAAGACAAGATGGCGCTCCCCAGAGGTCTCCTGGGCGCAGCCTCAGAGGGTTTCCCACCACTGCGTCCCTCCCCATAGGTGGATCAGGCAATGAACAATGCCACATAGAGAATATGTAAGCAACTGCATATAAGGCTGAGCCGCTAAATAAAATTTGAGTTTGTTCCCTGAAATGCTCCCAGAGTGGCTGTGTCTCTGTCGCACTCACCCCCAGTGGGAGCGTGGGGTTCCAACCCTGGGCTACTGGGCCCCACATCTTGATCTGTTCACTAGACACTTATATGGTGATATATACCAGGCAGTTTGAAATGCAATCATGAGAAGACAAGGAAACAGATTTGAGGATTGTCCCCATGGAACTTTATAAAGGGGTCATGCGAGGAATGGGACATGAGCAGGCTTCACCAGGGAAAGTGGGGGGTAAGGACAGAAGAGAGTCAGGAACTGACCCTGAGAAGTATTTTCATTGAAAGGATGGCAGAAAGTCCAGAAAAGACACTGTGAGGTAGTCACAAAAGGCAAAATCACATGAAGTAACTGGAAACCTTCTGAAAGGAAAGGTAGTCAGTACAGTCGGACACGGTGAGGAGAGTCCTGGGGTACTGGCTCTGGGAATTAGGAGATTGTCACTTGTTGTAGGAGAGCACAGAGGAACTAATGTGAAGTAAAGCCAATGAGAAGCTCCCCACGGGAGTCCTGGGAAAAGGGTATGGGTCAAAACAGTCATTATTTAAACGTTCTGTTTAAAGCTATGCCTGAAGTCCTCTGATCCCGTAGATATCGGAAGCCAGGTAGGGTCAGGCCTGGTTTGTACTTGGATGAGAGACCGCCTAGAAACAGCAAGTGCTATAGGCTTGGGAGACGGACCCAGCAACCCACTCCCAAAAAACAATATGCCACTGAACACCCTATGAACAGCAGAGAAGCACTGACAATAGTGTTTCACCTGTTGTAAGTAGGGTCACTGTGAGTTGGACCCTGACTTGACAGCACCTAACAACAACAATATTTAAAGCTATGTGCTATGCTCATCCTTGTTATGAAGCTAAACTGGGCCATCACTGTCACATCTTCTCTGTTGTTGTTAGGTGCTGTAAAGTCTGTCGGACTCATAGTGACCCTATGTACACAGGTGAAACACTATCGTTCTGTTTCTCTGCTATTCATAGGGCTTTCAATGGCTGATTGTTTTTTGGGAGTGGGTTGCCAGATCCTTCTCCCAATAAAAGTGTTGCCCAGGCTGTCTGTGAACTCGTGATCTTCCTGCCCCATCCTCTTCAGCTTGTTGATTACCAGTGTGTGCCACCATGACCAGGCACGTCTTCTCTAATAGAACAGAATTGACACAAGTTCCTTGTATGCAAGGAATAGGGACTGTGCATTTTGTGGGTGAGGGCTAAGCTATTATATCAAAGAATCCAACTGCATTTTGACTTAAAGAACAACTAAGTTTCTTGCGGGCTGGGATTTAGCTCAGTTGGTAGAGCGCTGCACTGCAGTCTCTGAGGACCCGAGTTCAATTCCCAGCACCGCAAAAATGGGAGAAGGACCTGGCAATCCACTCCCAAGGCAATCCCGAAACGGTCAGCCATTGAAAACCCTATGAGGGTCGCTATGAGTCGGATACCGACTCAACGGCACCTAACAACAACAACAAGTTTCTTGCAGCTCAGGTTAGGGGGAATTGTTCAAAGATCAGATCCCGTCAATCATTTTGCTCCATCATCTCTTAGGCCACTGGCATTGTCAGCATAGTCAAAGCTGAGTGGAATTTCAGACTAGATTCCAGTGGCTGAGAAAGGGAAACAATGTGGAGGGAGGCTCTGACCAAACCTGTCTCACATTCCCTTGGCTAGAGCACGCGCACGGTCATTGTTCACTGTAAGGAAAGACAGGATCATCGATAGCAGGCCAGCCATAGCCCCTGGCACACCTGCATCACTATGGAAACAGACAACAGATACAGAGAATCGCCAGTCTCTGCTGAGCTCACCTCTCTGGATAGCCCCCCATCCATGCACATCTCCAACAGGCAGAACCCAACATTGCCTAAAAGATGAAACCCAAAGTCCCATTCACTTACTAAATCCAACTCAAAGTCTGGAGATGATAGATAACGTTCTTTTGGGCCCTTTGTAGTTCAGGTACTTATAAACAAGAATATTTTTAAAAATCTGCACAAGCTGGGTGCGGTGGCGCACGCCTGTAATCTCAGCAACTCAGGAGGCAGAGGCAGGAGGATCACAAGTTTGAGACCACAGGGAGTCTGCAAAATTTGTTGTTAGGTGCCATCAAGTCAGTATCCAACTCATAGCGACCCTCTGTACAACAGGGGAAACACTATTGTCAGTGCTTCTCTGCTGTTCATAGGGTTTTCAATGGCAGATTGATTTTTGGGAGGGGGTTTCCAGGTCCTTCTTCCAAGCCTACAGTATCTGGTGTTCCCTGGCGGTCTCCCATCCAGGTACTAACCAGGCCCGACCCTGCTTAGCTTCCGAGATCTGACGGGATCGGATGCCACAGGGATACAGCTGCAGGCTCCTGCAAAATTTAGTGAAACCTTATTTCAAAAAAGTAAAAAAAAAAAAAAAGGGCTGAGGGTGCAGCTCAGTGGTGCAGCACTTGCAAAGCATGAGAGTGCAAAGCTCTGGGTTCAACCTACAGTACCACAAAAGAAAAAAGAAAACTGCACAATTGCCCTGCTGTACCCGACTCCACTCAAACTCAAAATGAGAAGATACAGTGACTGCAACAATGGGCTCAAATATAAAAAGATTGTGTGCATGGCACTGTGTGGGGGAATGCTTCATTCTATGGTACATAGGGTCACTGTGAATCAGACCTAACTGGATGGCCCCTAACAACCACCACAAACCCAACCCACACTCACTATACAATGATGAGCAGACACAAGATAACCACAGTAAGAATCCCACTTGGGCAAGGTCAAAGTAGGAAACATATAGATGTTACTAGCGCATGTTGTTGTTGTTGTTAGGTGCTATCAAGTCATGTCTGACTCATAGTGACCCTTATAAGGTTTTCAATGGCTGATGGTTTTCGGAATTGCCTCAGGAGTAGATTGCCAGGTCCTTCTCCCATTTTTTGCGGTGCTGGGATTCAAACTCGGGACCTCAGAGACTACAGAGCGGTGCTCTACCAACTGAACTAAATCCCAGGCCCTATATATGTTGTTGTTGTTGTTGTTAGGTGCTGTCAAGTCAGTATCCAACCCATAGCGACCGTCATAGGGTTTTCAATGGCTGACTGTTTCAGGATTGCCTTGGGAGTGGATTTCTAGGCCCTTCTCCCATAGCCCCTACATATAGGAATTATTAAATCCTTCTGGGAAGAAGGGCTGGGATTTAGCTCAGTTGGTAGAGCACCACTCTGCAGTCTCTGAGGTCTCGAGTTCGATTCCCAGCACTGCAAAAATGGGAGAAAGACATGGCAACCCACTCCCAAGGAAATCCCGAAACAATCTGCCATTGATAATCCTATGAGTGTCGCTATAAGTCAGACACAACTCAATGGCACCTAACAACAACAACAAGCTGGGAAGAAAATCATAGACCTTTATTCTGGCAATAAATTAAATCATCTGGTTAGCCTAGTTTCTAACTGGAAGTAGCTCTTGTGTTCTGTGGACCCAGATTCATATGGTAGAATATACTTTCTTGCCCATTACTACTTAGACCAAATCAAAAGTAGGTTGTTAGAAAGTAGTGACCTGCTTTGGAGTTGGTGTGGGGTTGAATGGTAATAAGCCTTTACAATCCAGGAAAACAAAGCTATTGCTCCCAAAATAAAGACTATTTCTACCTCCCCCACCCTTTTCCCACCTACAGACTGGATGTAATTTTTGTTTGTTTGTTTATTTGTTTGTTTGGAGTCTCAGTGTGCAACCCAGGCTAGCCTCAAACCCTCAATCCTCCTGCCTCAGCTTCCTGAGTGCTGGGAATATAAGCGGGCAGCACCATGCTCAGCTTGGATGTAAATTCTTCACAATGCCTGCTTTTGAGCTCAGAGACAGTGGCCACAGAAGAATCTACAAGCAGAACTTCTTCCCATATAATTTGCCTTCCCGCAGTCCCTCCACCTCTGAAGCCCAGGAATGCTTCTGTTTTGTCTCATCGATTCCCTAACAGTCGTTTGTCATTTTTCTCTATTGAAATTCTACCTAGGGAAGGTTCCTAAGCCTTTGCTTTGAGTGACTTCTCTTTCCTGATATGCTCTGCATACGTTAATAAACTTGTTTCTTTTTCTCTTGTTAATCTGCCATTTGTTACAAGGGTCAGTGTGATGGTCTTGATCTCAAGTCCCCCAAAGGTCCATGTGGTTGGGACCAGAGTGTGGTGCCACTGGGAAGTGTGGATCCTTTCAGAGGTGAGGCCTGCCCTGTGGGAGGTCTCTAGGTCATTGGGTTCATGCATTTGACAAGGATCGCAGAACCTTGGCCCCGTTTCTCTTTCTCCTTCTCATTTCCTGGCTAAAGGGTGCACAGCTTTGCTCTGCCACCAGCCTCCTCCATGATATACTGCCATGCCACAGGCCCAAAGCCACAGGGCCATCTGATCATGCACTACAAGCCTAAAACTGTGACCAAGTTAGCCTTTTCTCTTTATAAGCTGGTTTATCTCCGGTACTTGTTACAGTACTGGGAAGTCACCTAACACAATCTGTCTCTGCTACAAACTTCTGAGGGTTGAAGAAAAACTGTATTTCCCTTCACTAAGTTTGTCACTTCTTTGGCAATACAGGATCCTCAAAATCTTAGTAGGCACTGGTATATTTTTACAGTCTGTTCCATGCGCCAGCATCCACACTCAATATTCTTTCCCAGAAACATTTCTTTTGCATGCTTTACGTCTCAGCCCCGAGTTCCACCCCGGTCTTCCTCCTTCCCTTTAAGGAAGGGTGCCTGGAAGCCATCTGAAATAACAGGTTTGGGTCAGAAAGCCACAGCCATATGCTGATCTTTGTCACAGGCCTGGACCCCTATGCTTTGCAGAAAAGTCTTACTGGACCTATGAGAAAAGCTTTGAGGAGTTCGGAAGTAGTTGGCCCTCCTACCTGATGAGGCTCCAAATCTCTGGACTCATTTCAATCCCCTGCATCTCTGATTACAAACGGGCTGCTTCTTGCCTGAGCTAAACCCTACTGAATTTCGTGCTAAAATCTTCAAAGAAAACCAAAAATATACTCGGGCTCCCTTCTTCCAGCCCTTCCCCTTAAAGCAGAGAGTCTGTCTTCCAAGTAAAAGCTTGAGCAAATATTTTGCCACGCTGTACACAAATATCATCAGGTTCCAGCCTGTACTTTTGGGTTCTCACTGCTTCACTGTTGCCAATGAAGGGTGGCAGAATACGCCACCCCAAAATGCGCCACTTTGGCACATGGATTATTTTGAGCCCAAACCTTAACATTGAAAAGAAACAGGTGCAAGAAAAGCCCTCTGCCTTCCTCAGTTTGCCTAAAAGCAGGGCAAAAATTTGGCGAAGGTGCCCCATCCCTTCCTATCAGAAAGGACAGAATCTGACCACCAGAGGCCGTTCTAGATGCTAATCATCTCAGAGATGGCACTAGACAAATCTGCATGACAAACTGCGGCACCTAGGCCTTATCTTTCGTCACTTCTCCCCATGTTTACCTTCCCATAGCTTCCTCTCCTAAAAATTCAGTCCTTTGTCATATCACTTGTCTAAAAATTTACTGTTATTTTTTAAGGTGCTATATAAGTATGTGGGCGGGCTAGAATTTAGCTCAGTTGGTAGAGCGCCGCTCTGCAGTCTCTGAGGTCCCGAGTTCAATTCCCAGCACCACAAAAATGGGAGAAGGATGAGGCAATCCAGTCCCAAGGCAATCCCGAAGCAATCAGCCATTGAAAACCCTATGAGGGTCGCTATGAGTCAGACATGACTCGACAACACCTAACAACAACCACAACAACATATAAGTATGTGTCTGCAGCCATAGCACCCTGGCATCTAATCCCACCTGATCTCAGAAGCTAAGCAGGGTCGGGCCTAGTTAGTCCTTGGATGGGAGATGGCCTGGGAATACCAGGTGCTGCAGGCTAGGGAAAAGGACCTACCAACCCACTCCCAAAACAATCAGCCATCGAAAACTCTCTGAATAGCAGAGAAGCACTGACATAGTGCCAGGCATGGCACAGTGTAGGGGCGTGTTTCATCTGTTGTACATAGGGTCTCTATGAGTCAAACCAGACTTGAAGGCACCTAGCAAAAACAACAAGGTTCTGCCTCATCACGTTGCTACAGTATGATTGCCCTAATCACAAAGGAGGAGGGACCAGGGACCGGGGCTTCCCACGCTGTGCAACTGAACAAGTCTGAGTCCAAAGGCTGAGTTCCTCTCCTAGCCTATGCTGCTAGATTTCTTT
Source organism: Pedetes capensis (assembly GCA_007922755.1). Lineage (NCBI taxonomy): Eukaryota > Metazoa > Chordata > Mammalia > Rodentia > Pedetidae > Pedetes > Pedetes capensis. Next base: position 12,405 of record VMDO01028435.1, read on the forward strand.
GAGTCCCCCCGAATCCAGTGTTCAGCGAATGACATGCCCACAGCTCCATCTCTGGGAGTCTTAGCCAATGCACATAGCTACACTAGCACAAGTGGCTATGCTCCTAGGCTATCTGTCCCCAATACAGCTCAGGTGAGGACCTTGGGCTATGCTCATAAGCTGTTTGTCCCCAGTACAGCTCAGGTGAGGACATTATCTCTAAGGAAGTCTTAAGACCTTTTATTTAAGGACTACAGGGAAGGGCTTCATTGGAAACATAAGGGACCGACCTTTGGACTACACCACGTACCACGCACAACCAGGTGACTTTCCCCCTAAAAGCCTAATGGTGGAGAAATGAAATCCTTTGTCATAGTCAGCTTTCCGTTACTGGACCCAAATGCCCGACACAATCAACTTAAAAAGAGGAAAGATTCCTTCTAGCTCACACTTTTGGATTTTCAGTTCATGGTTACCTAGCCTGTGGCAGCACCAGGCCATGACGGCAGCAGTGCTGGCAGAGGAGGACTGTTCACCTCATAGTTGCTGAGACGCAGAGAGAAAGGGGTCCCCAGACCCACTTCAAGGGCACACTCTCCAGGGCCTAACTTCCTCCCACCAGGCCACACCTCTTAAAGGTTGCGCCAGCTCCCAACAGCACCACAGACTAGTAGCCAAGCCTTCAACACCTGGGTGTTTGGGGGACATTCAAGATCCAAAGTCCAGGTGCAGTGCCTCCTGCCTGTCATCTCAGTGACTCTGGAGGCAGAGGCAGGAGGATCACAAGTTCAAGGCCAGAGGCAGCCTATATAACTTAGTGAGATCCTGTCTGACTTTAAAAAATAAAAAGGAGCTCTTGCAAAGCATGCACTAGGTCTAGCATTCAGCCCCATAGTATCACACACACAAATCCAAATTGTGGTATCTGAGTAACAACACTAAATGCACCAGCGAAGCCTGCAGCCATATGGCTGTGGCATATGATCCCGTCAGATCTCAGAAGCTAAGCAGGCTCAGGCCTGGTTAGTCCTTGGATGGGAGACCACCTGGGAATACCAGGTGCTGTAGGCTTGGGATATGGACCCAGCAACCCACTCCCAAAAATCAGTCTGCCATTGAAAACCCTATGAATAGCAGAGAAGCACTGACAATAGTGTTTCATTTGTTGTACAGAGGGTGGCTATGAGTCTGATATTGGCTCAATAGCAACTAAAAACAACAATAACAATGGATAGCAGAGAAGCAGTAACAATACTACTTTGCCTGTTGTACGTAGGGTCGCTATGAGTCAAACACCAACTCGATGGCACCTAACAACAACAAATACAAGAGTTAAAGGTAAAATTTCAAAACAGCAATGTTGTTGTTGTTGTTGTTGTTGTTGTTGTTGTTGTTGTTGTTAGGTGTCATCGAGGCGGTATCTGACTCATAGCGACCCTACATACAGCAGGCGAAACACTATTGCCAGTGCTTCTCTGCTGTTCATAGGGCTTTCAATGGCGGACAAAACACAATATGTGGCTACGATTGCTGTTAGTTTTGCTATTAAAAACATCCGTAGCCTTTTTCAAACGAGCAGCATCAGTTACCCCTTTCAAAGAGGCTTTTTGCAAGGTGCTAACCTTAGCTTGACAAGTTCACTTTCCCCTGCTGAGTGTCACCGGGTTCCTTCCACCTATGTGTCAGGAGACCCTGGCGCCCCCACTTTGACAGGCAGTTCTCAGAAGGGGTCTTAGATGACACGTGTGTGGGAAGAGCCTGCCATTCTGAGGCACACAGAAGCTGGGGGGCTGCCTACCCTGTTGCTGCCCAGCCAGCACCTCCCCCTTTCCTCCTTGCCTGCAGTGCTTTCTCAGTAAATGACCAAGCTGTATTTTAAATTCGGAATAGGTGTTCTGAATTCCTACCAAACTAGTGATTGCTAATTACATCCCTCTGCAAATCTTCCTATGCAATGCAAACGTCGGGCACCCATAATCCCCTTCGCGTTGAATTTTATAAGCCACCTGAGCTAGTTATTCCAGGCCATCTGCACAGACTCAGCTCTGGAAACTGAGTAAATGGAAGAAGATTAATGTTAGCTTAGAAAGTGGGGTCTGAATATGCAATTGGCTCACACTTACAAAATTTTGTCGTAAAGAATGAGTGGGACAGGAACCGCATTAGAAATCCAAAGAAACAACACGCTAGAAAGCAAGAGAAATGGAACAGAGGGACAGATGTATTCACGTTATTCTTCTATCAATCGGTACCCTGGGCCATTTTTTTAAATTTTTGAACCAAAGGGCCAGGGTTGTGTGCTTAGCAAGCATGAGGATGATAGTCTTTAACACCATAAAACAAATGAAAAAAATAAAATAAAATAAAAGGTTTTCAAGCAAGACTGAATTTCCTGCAAAAAAAAATTTAAACATTTTAGGTATTCCATAACAGCTGCTCACATTTAAAATGATTTTTTAAATCAATAGCCGTAGACATCTAGCCCATTAGAAATCCCAGGAAATTAGTGAATTGGCTAGTAGTGGCATTCATATAAAGTTAACATTGTATATCCAAGATCCAACAATCAACTTCTTCTTGTTGTGAGGTGCTCTTGAGTTGTGTCTGACTCATAATAACCCTCATGGGGTTTTCAATGGCTGACTGTTTCAGGATTGCCTCGGGAATGGATTGCCACGTCCTTCTCCCATTTTTGCGGTACTGGGAATCAAACTGGGGATCTCAAAGACTGCAGAGCGGTTCTCCACCAACTGAGCTAAATCTCAGCCCAGCTATCAACTAAGTGTTATTAAGATTTAAAAATAAGTCTAGCCAGATGGGGTGGCACACGCCTGTAATCCCAGTGACTCAGGAGGCTGAGGCAGGAAGATTGTGAATTTGAGGCCACAGGCAGCTTACACAACTTAGCAAGACCCTGTCTCAAGACATTTTTATAAAGGGGCTGGGGTGCAGTTCAGTGGTAGAGCACTTGCCTAGCTTGTGCAAAGCCCTGAGGCTCAGCCCCTCTACTATTAAATAAATAAACAAACAAATAGGAAGACATCATCATGTGCCTAAATTTGTACACATTTATAATGTTGTTGTTAGGTGCCATCGAGTCAGTATCCGACTCATAGTGACCCTCATAGGGTTTTCAATGGCTGTTTCGGGATTGCCTTGCGAGTGGATTGCCAGGTCCTTCTCCCATTTTTGCAGTGCTGGGAATTGAACTTGGGACCTTAGAGACTGCAGCGCAGTGCTCTACCAACTGAGCTAAATCCCAGCCCACATTTATAATAGTGTGGATTTATAATAGTAAGGAAGCAAGATATCTATCACCTTTGATGTCTCTGATCTGAAGTGATATTTTGTAAGCCTTATGAGAACAGGAAAACTGTCCCCCCAAGTCTCACGGCCTGGCCCAAGGAGAACACTCTGAGTATTCCCAGATCTGAGGAGTAAATAACGTCCTAAAATATCAGCCCTGGGTCCTTCAGAGCCTGCGCCGTCACTTCGATCTAAGCCCGGATCTTATCCCACCCGAGCATCAGAAAGCCCAAGTTCTTCTCTTCGCGGGGTAGCAACACAGCCTCTCCGTGTGCACAGGGCTCCGTTTTCATCTGTCATGCTCAGAGGGACCAGATGGCCACCTCCCCTGCATCACTCCCCTCGCGAGGAGGACGGCGTGACAGAATGTGAAGCTGGCAGCCTTAGCCGAGCTCCTCACAATCCTGCAGCAAAGGCCCTCCATTCACTTTCTATTTTTTGGAGCAGGCACGCTCTAAATATGGCTCACAAGATGAACAATTACATAATTGGGGAACCTTAGAGACAGAGAGAACTCACCAAGTTTTCCAGGGGTGTTTTAAGATCTTTCCAGAGAGTTATCAGTGCCAGTGTCTGGCATTTCAGGGCACCCTGAGACTCTCTGGGGAAACAAAACTTTAGACGCTGCTGTTTCAATTAGTTGTTGTTGTTAGGAGCATAGCGACCCTCATAGGGTTTTCAATGGCTGACTGTTTCAGGATTGCCTTGGGAGTGGATTGCCAGGCCTTTCTCCCATGTTTGCAGTGCTGGGAATTGAACTCAGGACCTCAGACACAGCAGCGCAGCGCTCTACCAACTGAGCTAAATCCCAGCCCCATTTCAATTAGAGGCTGCGCCTTTTCCTACTTGATAGACAGGATAATGTGCCCAGGAGCAAAAGGAGGTAGGCAGGATGAAGCCAGGGCTTCTAGCGCAGGCACACAGTCCTCCTTGGCTCCCTCAGCAGCTGGGGAGCTCATCTGTTGAAGGGATAAAGTGGTTTTGGAAGAGTTGTTAACCAGGAACGTGGGTCCCAGAGGACAGCAGCAGCAAAACCTCACTCTGTTTGTGTTCAAAGAGTTTATGCCCAACACAGGAGTTATAGTAGGGAGTACAGACAAGATGTGGTAAAAGATAGTACACTTCCATTTTGCCTATAATATCTAAGCTAACCTACCTAACATCCCACACGCACATGGTCTGCCAGCTTGTTGTGCTGTGGGGGGTTGCATATTGCTGTGATAATGGAAACTATGCTACCGGTATTTTAGATACCAGCAGGGCCACCCATGGTGGAAAGGTTTCAGCTGAGTTCTGGACGAAGGCAGACTAGGGAGAAGGACTCAGCAGCCCAATCTTGAAAAAAACCAACCACTGAAAACCGTATGAATAGTAGAGAAGCACTGTCAAATCTAGTGCTGAAAAATTAGTCCCCCAGGCTGGAGGGCATTCCAGAAACAACTAGAGAAGAGTTGCCTCCTTAGAGTCGAGTCAATCTTAATGAAGGGAAGGGAGTAAAGCCCCTGGAACCTCCTCTTACTGATGTGGCATGAGTCATGAGAAGAAACATAGTGGCTGCAACACTGGGCTCAAACATAAAAAGGTCACGTGCATGGCATAGTACTGGGTAGTGCTTCATTCTGCTGTACATAGAGTCACTATGAGTCAGATCCAACTCTGTGGCACCTAATAACAGAGAAGAAAGCTCCTCAGATCCAGCCTAGTTAGATAGGCAAGATCCGAGACAGATGGTTCCTCCTCACTGGAATCTCCCCATGCCATCAAACGAGGACATCAGCTTGGACTTGCCTCCTGGTGGACTCCTCAAGCACATGCCCAAGTAAGTAGCAAATTCAAACATCTGCACACCCATTATCCATGCACAGCGCCATTTTAAATTATCCAGAGCTAATCCTGAGGTGAAGGGAAATATCCATTGTACAGAAGATCTTGGACATGTCCAGGTGATGAGGAAAGGGCAAAATGAGATATCACAAGATACCGCGATGTATTGATTTGGGAACACTGTTACTCTACTATGTATTTGCAGTTGTGCTGGGAATTGGGGTGTATGTAAGAATGTAACAGTGTGAGAGGGTATGTGCACATATATTTAAGGAAGTTCAGGGGAAAGGAATTAACATCTGTCAAAACAACGTCAATAGGTTTTTACTGTTGTTAGGTGCCATCAAGTCGAGTGCAACTACTAGCAACCCTACGTACAACAGACAAACACTCCCCTACGCTGTGCCATGCCATGCCTGGTGATATGTCAGTGCCTCTCCACCATTCATAGTGTCTTCGATGGCTGATTGTTTCTGGGAGTGGGCTGCCACTCCCAGATCTCGGAAGCCAGTGGGAGCATGGCTGCAGGCTTATGCTCCTGTCACTGTGACAGACGACAGCAAGCTCACAAAACAGAAAACCAGAGAAAAGAGCCATAAAGTACACAATGAAGTTAACAGGCACATCGAGATAGATCCTTAGACCCTCACTGACAGGAAAAACAAACTGAATACAGACAAAGATATAATCCATTTCTTCAGCCACTGCAGGAAGGTTTAAATTCCTGCACAAACAAGGTATATAAAGAACTCATTTTGGTCAGCTTCCCATTTTGTTCTTTTATTATTATTTTCACTTATTACCTCTGTTAAACTACCCAAGAGTTTAAGATAAATGATAGATAGAAGGTGGATAGATAAGAGCGAGGCACAATGGCAAAAGCCTATAATCCTAGTAACTCAGGAGGCTGAGGCAGGAAGATCACAAGTCTGAGGCCAGCCTATGCTACACAGTGAGACACTGTCTTAAAAAAAAAAATGGATAGGTACAAATATACACATATGGTTTTTTTCAATCAATGAAAGTTGGTACCAAAAATTGAGTAATATGCACACAGTCGTGTGTGTGTATGTGTGTGTACGTGTGTGTACGTGTGTGTACGTGTGTACGTGTGTGTACGAGTGCATGTGATAGCTCATTTCGCCCTTTCTTCATCTTTTGCAGAAGTCACAGATCTTCTGCACAATAGATATTTCCTGTCACTGCAGGATTAGCTATGGATAATTTTAAATGGCACTGTGGGGCTGAACAGCAGTACAAAGAATAAGAGACCTTCAATCTAAAAAATCCGATATCTGTCTGTGGTTAATACCACCTTCAACCTGCACAGCCTTCGCCTACATGTTGTCCAGATGAACAAAGACTTCATTCACTCATCATCTGGAAAATATTTTGAGCTCCTATTATATCCCATGGGAGAAGGACCTGGAAGCCCACTCTCGAAACAATCAGCCATGGAAAACCCTATGAGCAGCAGAGGCACATTGACAATAGTGCTGGGTATGGCAGTGTCAGAAGTGTTTCGTTTTATTGTACATAGGGTAGCTATGAGTCAGACCTAACTAGAGGGCACCTAACAACAACAGCATTATGTCCTATATACGTATTATTAACAGTGAGCATTTCTATGGTGTGTTCAACTTTTTCAAGTAGTTTTCTCTACAGGTGATAGCAGACAATCATCCTAACATCTTTGAGAACTATATAGCATTATAATTCTTATTCCATTTGTAGAGATAAGGAATTGAGTATCAAAGATGTTTATCAATAGGTCAAGGACATGCGGCATTTGAATGGCAGATCCTGGGTTCAGGTCCACAATAAATAACAGCAGAACGCATGGGTTTTCTGTAATACAAAACAGTTGATCCCAAACTCAAAACAAAAATAAATGAATAAGTTTTCATGAACAAAACACCATAAAGTCACCTTAAACTCAGTTACGTCCTAGAGATGGTAGCCTTTTTACATACTTTTTTGGCAGTTGGCCTGTTAATTATAAAGAATTTGCATGACAGTCACGGGGTTATATAAATGTGTAATTAGCTTTTTAAAAATATATTACAAGCCAGGCATGGTGGCTCACGCCTGTAATCCTAGCAGCTTGGGAGGCAGAGGCAGGAGGATTGCACATTCAAGGCCAGAGGCAGCCTGCATAACTTAGCAAGACTCTGTCTCAACATAAAAGAGCACTTGCAAAGAGGCCCTGGGTTCAGCCCCTAAGTACTGCAATAAATAAACAAACAAACAATATGTATTACTAGGAGGCAACAATCGTGTTTAAATGCTTGAATTGGACTGGCTGTAGAAGTCATCACTTTAAATAAGCAGAAGTCATTTGTTCCTCTGACGCTTTCATGAGTAACATGTGTTGCCAAGATATTTGTTTTTGTGAGGTGCTGTTGTGTCCGACTCATAGCAACCCTCATAGGGTTTTCCATGGCAGATTGTTTCGGGATTTCCTCAGGAGTGGGTTGCCACATCCTTCTCCCATTTTTGCAGTGCTGGGAATCGAACTCGGGACCTCAGAGACTGCAGAGCGGTGCTCTACCAACTGAGCTAAATCCCAGCCCCTGCCAAGATATAGGGAATGGTTTAAAGCTCCCTGAAGGGGCCAGTTAGCCAAAGGAAATAAAGAAACAAAGTCTTTCCTCTGTAATTATGTGAACAAATAAACCAATACTTTTAAAACATGGTATACAAGGAAGAAGCAAAGTAGAGTGGGGAGACAGAGTAGTAGAAGGTACTACTTTGGATGGGGCAGTTAGGGAGCTTCTCAGAGGAAAGGAATTTTTAACAAAGACCACAAGAAATACTTGTTTTTTAAAAAGTACTGAAATATTCATTGCATTAGTTGGAGTTCACCAAAGAAACAGAATCAAGGGAATCACACACACACACACACACACACACACACACACACACACACACACACTCACAGGAACGGGCTTATGCCGTTGGAGGCTGATGAGCATGACCATGTGTGGTTTGCAAGCTAGAGACTTGGGTGGGCGGATGATGTGTCTCCACTGGAAGCTGAAGGCTGAGAACCAGGAGAGCCAGGGGCACAGTGCCAGTCAGGAAGCCAATAGCATGGAGATCCAGGCTGAGCCAGTGTTTCAGTTTGAGTCTAAGGGCTGGCAGGTAGATTTGCTCTGGCGCCAAGGCAGCCAGGCAGGAGGCGCTCCCTCCTACTCACAGGAAGGCTCCCTACTCATAGGAAGGCTCACCCCTTTGTTCTGTTCTAAAGCACAAGCCAACTGCCTCACTTCAAGTGCTGTGAAGCAATTCTTTGACCGGAAGCCATGCTGTGTGGGATGGTTTCACCAAATGTCTGGGCACCCCATGGCCCAGGCAAGTTAATACATGAAATTTACCATCACAGTATCTAGGTGACTAGTTGGCACAGGGTTCTGAGTAAATTGTGGCACTATTTGGTTACATTTTAACAGGATCAACCTGGCGGTTGTGTGAACAGAGCAGAGGAGAGCAAGATAAAGCCCGGAGACTACTGAAGAGCAAGATGGTGTCTTGGACTGGGTGGCATAGTGAGATGGAGCGGACATCCGGTATGGTGAAGGTAGAGTCTACCAGATGTGGTGATGGGTTGCATGTGAGTCATGAGGGGAAGAAGGGAGTCTATTCCAAGTATCCTTGTGTGGTTTGATTTGGTTTGGTTCGGTTTGGTTTTGCTGTGCTGGGGATCAATCCAGGGCCTCAGGCATGCTACACGAACACTCAACCACTGAGCTACACCTCCAGCCCCATTCCAAATTTTAGAAATGGTGGAAATAACAAGGTAAATGGTGATGCCATTCACTGATATATAGACCACTGCAGGAGGAAGGGATCAGAAAGTAAAATGAAGAGTTTAGCGTTGGATGTGTAACAATCAAGGTCGCCATTTAAGTTCAGGAATTTGATTGGATTATTTTGCAATGTAGACATATATCCAAACATCACGATGTATGTGATATATATATATATATATATATATATATATATATATGATTTTTATTGGTCAATCATACCTTGATAAAGCTGGAGAGGGAATTCCCACTAGAAATAAAGTAGACATATAGAACAGGCAGTTAGATCTAGGAGTGCAGAGCTTCAGAGAGTATCATAATTTGGGAAGTAAGTAAGTGTGGGAGTTTTCAATATCTTTTAAGTGCTACAACTACCATATAGCAGCTCGTGCAGGAGAAAACAAGTGTGGAAAAGAAACAAGTCTAATGCCTGAGATTATGGGTCCTCATCATTTAAAAGTGAGAAAATACAGGAGCAGTCAACAAAGAGAAGCTAAAAGGAAAACAAGCAGGGAAGAAAAAAGAAAACCAAGAAAATAGAGCCCAAGAAGCCAAGGGAATACAATGCTCCAAGAGGGAATAAGCATCCAGATCAGATGCTGATACAAGTTCAAGCAAGGTGACTGAGACGTGGACGCTAGAAGAAGCTGTGTTGACAGTGTTGCTACACTGGCAACAGCCACAGACTAGTGGGTTGGAATATCCAGTAGAGCGGTTCTAGAGAGACTGTGCTGTGCAATAGAGGCAGGGAGCGTGGGAAACTACTTCCCAGAGTTCTGCTGGAAAGGGAAGCAGAGATCAGGGGGTGGCTCAAGGGTACAGCACTTGCCTAGCATGCGTGAGGATCCGGGTTCCATCCTCAGCCCCACAAAAAGGGGGCATGAGAGGGTAGAGCATTAATTACAAGACAATACAAAAACAAGAAAGTTTTTGTTGCCGCTGCTCATTATATGATGAGAGATACCACAGCATGTGTGTATGCTGCTGAGAATGATCTGGTAGAGTGGGAAGAGGAATAATAAAGACAGAGAAATAAGAACCCGAGGAAGTGAGCGGAGGGCTGGTGCTCAGGATACATGACCAGGAAGCAGAGCCTATTCAGCTGTGTCTCTGACGGACTGACTCTGTGACTGCAGGAAGCAGGGGTTTTCTTCCGGTTCCTTCTATGTCCACAGTGCAGCAGAAAGCACAGCTCAGCCAAAACGTCGTTGTGGAGGTGCAGTGAAGGAGGGGGAGGTAAGAGCGAGTGAACAGGAGCTATTCTGCAAGACTGACAGGCCATGCTGGGGGCCACCTGAGGTATGTCAGAAACATAGATGGAGACTAGTTCAGCTGTGGGTCCTCCAGCTGAGGTCTACAGCTGGAGCTAAGGTCTCCAGCAGCCTGGCTGTCGGCCTTAGGGGTGAGCTGAATTCACCAGTGCTATAGTTGGGATGCCTACAGCTGTACCACTGTGGTGTTTGATCCTGTCAGATCTCAGAAGCTGAGATGATTATTGAATACACCAAGCACTGCCAAAAGAACCAACAGATCTGTCTTTTAAGAAGTGCAAGCAAGGTGTTCCTTGGAAGTAAGGATGGCTAGACTGCATCTTACGTATTTTGGACATGTAGTCAGGAGGGACCAGTCCCTGGAGAACGACATCATGTTTGGGAGAGTGGCTGGTCAACGAAAAAAAGGAAAACCCTCCAACAGACAGATTGATACAGTGGCTGTGGCTATAACAATGGGCTTAAACATAAAAAAGATCATGTGCCTGGCACAGAATAGAAGAATGTTTTGTTCTGCTGTACACAGAGATGCTGTGAGTCGGACTTGACTCGATGGCACCTAAGAACAACAATATAGTTGAGATCTGAAATGTTCCCCAAAGGCCCCGATGTGGAAAGCTTGGTCCCCAGCCGGTGCTGCTACTGGAAAGATGCTGGAACTTTTAGGAGCTGGGGCCTAGAGAAAGGAAATTAGGCCATTGGGAGCATGCCCATGAAGAGGATATTGGGACCTTGCCCCTCTTCCTCCTGGCTGCCACGAGTTGAGTGGGCTTCCCCAGCCATGCCCTCCCAGCATGATGCATCTGCTGCATCATAGACCCCAAAGCAATGGGCCAACTCACCACAGACAGAAACCTTCAAAACTGGGAGCCCTATACTTTTCTCTTTGTAAGTTAATTCATCCAGGGAATTTGTTCAGAGGTTTGCAAGAAAGTATAAGGAAGATGGACCTTATGGATGGATGGAAACAAAGGACTGAATGGTCTGGCAGGATAACTGTGATGACCCACCAGAGTCTTTAAGCTGAGTAAGTGAAATATGATGGAACAAATTAATTAGAAGTGGCACTGGGGTCAATGAATTATTGAAATGAGGAGCCTAAAGAAAATAAGTTATAAATATGAGAAAATTCAAACAATGGGGTGCTTGAAATGATTTTGGAGGTTACAAAACTATGGGATGTAGGGAAAAATTGGGAGAAAATTGGCAAAAACCCCCAAACTGGGGAAACAGCTTTTGAAGATCTGGCTTGTAAATTAGAAATCTAGGGAAAATGAAAGTAACTTGATTGGACGTTTGTACTAAGCCCTTCACAAATCCCCTGAACCTGATTGGACAACTGGTCTCAAAGCAGACTGGCT
>VMDO01028436.1:0-23898 GCA_007922755.1 Pedetes capensis
AAAAAAAAAAAAAAAAAAAAAAAAAAAAGTGTCCAAATGCAATTCTACCCACAGAGAGGCGCTATGCACTTGACTGTGGTGATGGAAGCACTGGCGTAGAGGCGACCATGATGGGCTTGAGGACACAGACTGGGATACACATTTGCAGGACTCGTTTACTAATTCAGCCTCCCCTTATTACACAAATCCTTTAATGGCCTCAGAAAGCAGCTCCTGTGTTTCTTTTCTTTTCTTTTTTTTTTTTTTTTTTTTTTTTTTGCAGTACTAGGGGTTGAACCCAGGGCCTCTGCATTCTCTGCAAGTGCTAGACCGCTGAGCGGCACCCCCAGCCCATTTTTTTACTTTTTGAGACAGGATCTCGCTAAATTATGCAGACTGCCTCTGGTCTCAAACTTGTGATCCCCCTGCCTCCGCCTCCTAAACCACTGGGATTGCAGGCATGCGCCACCGCTCCTGTGTTTCTTTAAACCTACAGGAATGTGCAAGGTCTGCTTCTGAATGTGTTTCCTTTCATCGCTATCAGTAAAACTGTGTCTCTTCTTCCAGTGGGTCACCAGCATGGTGCCACCCTGTCTCAGAGGGCTCCAGCGCTCTAGGTGACGTGGTGATGGGCCTGGGTTTGGTGAGGCTTTGCGTTCAAAGGCCCTGGCTGGTCCTTGGAGTCAGTCTGCCCCACTCTGAATTCTGCCTGGTGGGTCCAATCTGCACCATCCCCAGCACACAGAGAGAACGTGCGCACTCACGAAGCCAGCCCTCTCCTTGCCCCCTTAAGGTCACCTTAAGGCGCCCTTTTTAAGGTCAGCAGATCAAGTTCCCTGCTGGCTTCCAGCGCAGGGCCCATGGGAGCCCTCCACTCCTCCAGGCAGTGGTGCCCTGGAGGGCGGGGAGGCCAGCTCTTACCTGCCTGCGCAGCCGTGATGAGGGCCGTGTTCCCCTCGCTGTCCTGCCAGTTGACGTCAACGTGGGGACACTCTGCCAGGGCCACCACGGTATCCACAAAGCCATGATAGCAGGCGACAATAAGGCCGGTCTAGAAACGAAGAAGGAAGGTGGGTCAGAGTGGCATAGCCTAAGCTTCATCAGGGAGCTCTGGGGACTCCAAGGGGCACAGCTGTCCTCGGAGGGGGGTGGGAGGGGGACACAGGCAGCAACAAGGACCCCGAGTCCCCAGTTCTCAATGGCACTTGGAAGCAAGGTCACCTTGGGTTCCTCCTCAGTGTTTCCTGAGCACAGGCCGAGTGAGGCACCACGAGTGGGAACCCCAGCAAGCAGCCAGGTCCCCGCCCTTGGGGTCTTCGCCTTCCATGGCAGGGAAAAGCAGGCACCGCAGGTCTCCTACACATGTGATGCCTCACATGCCCTGGACAGTGACACAGGACCGGGCAGGTCATGAGGGCAGCGCAGGACGTGGGGTCAGGGTGGGCTCAGGAGGGGGAGGAGGCCAGGGAACGAGCCAGGGGGTCCCCAAGGGAAACAGTCGAGGGAGGCAGAGGAGATAGCAACAGCAACGTCAGGGCTGTGTCTGTCCCTTTGGGGAAGAGCCAGGCGGCCCGGAGGGCCAGAGCACAGGGAACAGGGGATAAAGGGCCCCAGGCCACAAGGCAGGGGCTGCCAAGGGCCCTGGAACATTCTGAGCAGTTATCTGTCAATGCCCTGCGTCAGCTCTGGCTGCTGGAGAGAGAGTGGCACCAGGAGACCAGAGAGGAGTCAGGCAGGTGACAACGGCATCACCCAGAAGAGGGCAGGGGGAGGTGTGTGTGGATTACAATATCTTACAAAGGCAGGTGTGCCGTTAGGATGGCTGTGTGTGTGTGGGGGGGGGGTGACACAGGAAGACAGCAGCCAGCATGGCCCCACAGTCTCAGCCTAAGCCACCAGGCAGATGTGGCTCACATCACGGGGGGGGGGGGGGGGAGCGCCTCTGAGTAGAGCAGGCATCAGGAAGGACGGCCGTGTAGACCGCGGCATGGCGCTCCCACAACCGAGAGGTCAGGGGAGAAGGAGGCCTCACACACAGAGCTGGAGAAGAGTCCAGAAGGACAGACAAACAACTTGGTGGGGGGCCTGGAGACCTGTTCATTACACATTTCCCAAATCATCTGGACATCTGGGATTGCCCACAATTCCGCACGGTGCTCTCAGATATTAGTGTAGAGGTGGCCTGACTGTCCATGGCCTGACTGTCTGTGTCCTCTGGTCCTAATGAGGTGACAGCACTGAGGGATGATCCAGGGCTTCTGTTGTGTAAGTGGACAGCAGGGTCTGCCCAGGAGCCTGAGCCAACTGGCCTCTGGTGGGGGGAGGAAGCAGGACCCTGTGGCCCGAGGGCTTTTCCATGACAGCAGGTCAGGAGGAGAGGGGGCGCCTGAGATCCGTCATCCTGCTCAGGACTCCCCGAAGCAGCAGCAAGAGCAGCCCCTGCAGCCCCCATTGGCCTCCCCGCACACACCATCACCGCCGCCTCTGAGGACGGACTGTCGCACGATGGAAGCTGCGGCTTCCAGAGACCTTGCCTGAGGTCACACGTAAGGAGTGTAGGAAGCTGGACGCTGGCCTCCAAATCTCTCCCCTGACCCTGGTGTCCTCCGTCACCTGTGAGGGATGGGGCAGCTGCAGGTGGTGTGGGTGGGAACAGACCCCTCTGCAGGGCCGTCCCTGGCCTCTCCCTATCTCCACTGGACCCTCTCTATGCAGGGGCCCTCGGAACCTTTGGTGAGACAATGCTGAAGAACTGACTCCGTACTCCCCAGGGCTTCCCCAGAAAGGTTTCTCTTATGAAATGAACTGTGACCCCATCCAAATAAAAAAAAAAAAAAACCCTGTTAAAGTCCTCAGCCCTCATCCCTCAGAATGGACCCTTATTTGAACATAGATTCATTTCAGACATGATTAGCTGAGGTCAAACTGAAGTAAACTGGACCACTAATCCAATATGGCTGGCATCCTTGTAAGGAGAGAAGAGGGACGCCTGGGAACGAGGCCAAGTGACAGCACAGAAACCCGGGTGATGTGTCTCCAGGTTGATCATGGCCGAGGAGTGCTGGGAGCCACCAGGACTGGAAGGGGCAGGAGGGACCCAAGGACCACACAGTCCCCACACTGTGGCTGAGACGCCTGGTCTCCAGAACCGTGAGAAAACAAAGTTTCTGTTGTTGGCAGTTGGTGTCATTTCTCAGGACTATTGGGGATTTTTAAAATGCACTCCATACCTAGGGTCCCCCATATTAGCCTGAGGGACCAACCTCTAGGTGACCCCAGGGCCACATCCCACTCACTCACTCCTACCCCTCCCATCAAGTGAGCAAAGATGGCCCCTGACCAGCCTGACCAGCCTCAACCACCTTAATTTTGATTGGCTACCCCTAGCACCCCAGCTAAATAACTGCCCCTACCTGGCAGGTATGACAGTTCACCTGCTGTACCTGTCAGGAATGTGCCCTGATTGGCTAATGCCCAGTACACACACCCCTCCGGGACCCTATGTAAGCAGGGCTCCTGGACCCCCTTCACCCCACCACCTCTCACCATCCCTCAACTGCTGCCTGGACCCCATCACCTTGATCCAGCACTCCCAAATCCAGCAGAAGATCTCCAAGCAAGCCTACGCATCAAGACCAGGGGCCCCAAAGCACCAAAGGCTACAAGCAAGCCACGAAGAGCCTCCCAATTCCTCCCATCCTTGGGAAGGAGGGAGGCAGAGAAGGCGAGCATCGAGAGTCAAGGCCACCAGATCTCCAGCCCAGCGGAACACCAACTGCTTGTAGCTGTGCCTTTAAGGCTGAGCTGTTCCACCAGTGAACCTGTAGCATTCTATGCTGCAGGTTTAGAGCTAGCACTTGAGCACTTGTGAGGGGCTGCTTGCTGGTTGCACCCCACCTGGGGAGCAACCCAATAAACTTCCCTCTCCTGTTTCCCACAGAAGGTCTCCTGAGGTCCTTCTCTGGTGCCTCCGGCCACTACACCAACCTGGTCCAGTGGGTCCCCAATACCCACTTGGTGCCAGGGCAAGGCTCTGACCTCTGCCAGGCCTGAGCAGAACCCCGACACAGGTCCATGAACCAGATGGAAAAGACGATGGTACTGGGAGCTGGACCCTCTGGGAGGTGACTGGTTCATGGGGTTGGAGCTCCAGTGAACGGAGTTAGTGCCCATGGAAAAGGGACTTGGAGAACTCTCCAGCCACCTTCCCACCATGTGAGAACACAGAGGGAGTGGCCATGGGCAACCTGGAAGAGGCCTCACCGGAACCTGGCCTGCAGGGACTCCAACTTGCAACCTACAGAACCATCAGGAAGAACTTTCTGTCATTCATAAGCCACATAGTCTACGGTGGTTTGTTACAGTGCCCTCAGCTGACCAAGACATCCTAAGACTCAAGGTCACCTCCTCAGCATGTGGCTACAGGAAGATGTTAAAACACTCACAGGAAAGGCACATGAGGGCCAATGACCAAGCTGCTGATGGCTGGGCTGGCAGACCTGCCACTGCATGGGGGAATCCTAAGCTTAAGTTCAGAGCAAGGTAAGGAATAGGAATAAGGATAGAAACTAATTGTGTGGGAATAAGGATAGAAATGATTGTAATAGGAATATAAGTAAATAAGGAGAGAAACTGTAAGACATGAAGTGTGAAATGCTGTGGCACCCCATAAAGCTGATGTAACCTAAGCCCCCTGGGACTGCCCCAGGGGAGAGTGAAATGTGTGCACGAGAGTGATAAGGACAGACCCCCGGCACCTGATAACCACCCGGCACAGTGACGTCGATGCAAGATAACCAGATGGAGCGCAGACCCCACAGTGAACTGTATAGGAAGAGAGGAGACCTGACAGCAAGTGGGCTTCCTCCAATCTGAGCGATGACAGGCTCCATGTCACGCTGAGCCCCCCACGGACAGAGGACCCGTCGCCACGTCGACACCATCTCTGTGCTGTGAGGAAAGGACATTGGGACAGAAGGCCGAGGACCCCGCTTGACCGGACAGATCGCGAGGCTTACCTGCGTCATCAGGTGTGACTACAGAGGTGCCAGGTAACGTTGTGCCAGGGTGAGTGTGTGTGTGAACTAACCCTGTGTGTAGCAATAAAGGTTTCCTGCCAGTGACAATATCTGGTCCTCTCATTCCCGACCTCACCTTAAGTGAGGAAGAGATTCTCAGCTCCATCCCCATTTCTCGCTCAAGACAGCAACCCAGAGTGGCCCAGCACCATTGTGACCAGATTTTTAACAAGAATGTGACTTTTGAGCCAGATGTGATGGTACGTGCCTAGAGTCCCAACACTTGGGAGGCTGTAGCAGGGGGATTGCAAGTTCAGGTCCAGCCTGGGCTACAAAGGGAGACCCTGTCTCAAAAAATATAAAGCAAAACAAAATAAAAGGAATGTGATTGTTTGTGGGGAACCTCAGTAAGCCTCCCAGTTGTCCTCCCAAAAGACTATCACAAATGTTCACATTCTTTATGTTCTAGAGCATAGCCCTGATTTTTTTTCAACTCACATCCACATCACAGAACAATCAGTTCTATAAAGGCTACTTGAGATTCTCTAGCTTGTGTGATCTTTGAAATGGGTCATTCCATGTATAGAGTCAGGAATTTGTCAGCCATATCTATTCACATCAACAAAAGCACCTCTGAAAATGTCTAGTGGATATAGAGGAGGATATCCTACGCATGGGAGAATCATAAGATTGAACAGATCCCCACTCCTGGGCGCTTAGACTGTGTTTCTCATTTCTCTCTCTTACAAGTGATTTACCCTGTGTGGAATCCTCTAGAGCCAAGGCTTTGTGCATTTCACCCCCAGCCTTCTTGGGAAACAGTCCTGGAGACGGTATCTTTGGATTAAAGGGAAGAGTCTATGAAAACGTCTCACACACACTGCAGAGCTGTGCTTCAGAAAGGTCCCAAGGTACCATTGCTGCCCCAGGACAACCTTCAGATAGGGACTCAGGTTCCACTGGTGGATACCACCGGGGCTCCTGATGACCCACCTCTGGATCAGCCCTTCTCTCGGGACCACCCTCACCTCCACGCCTCTCTCCCCTAACCACTGAGGGGTCTGTTCCCAAAACGGCCACTCCGGCCACTGAGGCAAGATCTCCGAAAGCACATGATGGGCTTCTGCTGGCTGGAATGTCCACAAGATCTTTGGTCAGAAATGGAGATGACCAGAAACAGAAAAGCGATGACTCAACCAGAGAGTTCAGTAGGGAACGGCACCAGATGCAGAAGCAGTGACGCACATCTTGCACCCAAACTTTGGTTACTATTCAAAAGCGAGACCTTTGTCCCCTACCTTCCGGGAAGCTGTTCCAAATGACCAGCCTTCGCATATTTAAAACCAGCATGTAACTATAGTTTAACTTCCCTGTCTTGGCTGCAGTCTCACAGTCTCGCTGTCCCCTACATGGAAAGGGGAAGAAGAGGTACAACCTTTGTTGACCACTGATCATGGGCTGCAAAGATCAGGGGTCACTGAGATGTAGCACAAATGCACGTGCTATCCACTTGCTTGGTCACAGAAGCCCACTTGCAGCTGTGCCTTGGGCCACAAATAACTTATTCTTTACATTATGAGCAAAATATTCAGAAACATGAAATAGTATCATTAAAACAAAAATATGTCAGCTACTCATGAGCAGAAGCCTGCACTTAGAGGCCCTCAGGCCGCAATCCTAAAGCTCAAAGCCCACACACAGCAGAGAAGTTGGAACAATAAAAACTTTAAGGGTTTGACATCACAAAGCCTGCAGCCGTAGCCCTGTGGCATCCGATCCCATCAGATTTCGGAAGCTAAGCAGGGTCAGGCCTGGTTAGTACTTGGATGGGAGACCGCCTGGGAACACCAGGTGCTGTAGGCTTGGGAAAAGGACCCAGAAACCCACTCCTAAAAATCAATCTGCCATTGAAAACCCTATGAATACCAGAGAAGCACTGACAATAGTGTTTTGTCTGTTGTATGTAGGGTCGCTATGAGTCGGATACTGACTTCATGGCACCTAACAACAACAACAACATCACAAAACGAAAGCCAAAACAAGCCAGCACCCCATCCCTCATAGAAAGAAAGGGTGATTGAACACACAGGAACCTGACAACCTTAGATCAGCAAAGAAAGGATGGTCATCACCTACGCGGATCAAAGCTCTCAACACACACATTCAGAAGCACACACGCACGTGCACACGAAAAACACGCAGACGACGTCCCAAGGGATCACACCAGAGCATTCCAAATGGAAGGAAAGGGAAGAGGAAGTGTGTGCTGACTCCTGGGCCAACTTGGCAGGGCCACAGGACCCAAATACTTGGTCAAAAATTATTCTAGCTACTTCTGTGAAGATATGCTTTTAGTTGACATTGACATTTCAATTAGCGGACTCTGAGGAAAGCAGATAAGCCTCCACAGTGTGGGTGGGCCTCGGCCAATAGCTGCCTCCCACTGCCCCCCCAGAAGGAGGAGCTTGACCAACATTCTGCCTTTGGACACAAACTAACAATCTTCCCTGGGTCTCCAGATTTTGGAGTTGCCAGCCCCCACAACCATGGGAGCCAATTCCTTAAAACGACTCTTTCTCTACATGTACCCACAAATGCACACACACCCCTCTCCTGAGCCTCCTAACTAACACAGCCAGGTGGGGAAGGAACACTTTGGAAGAATCACTTTCACTTCTGACCCCCTGTTTTGCACAGTAGTTGTTGTTGTTGTTGTTAGGTGCCATCGAGTCATATCCAACTCATAACGACCCTCATAGGGTTTTCAATGGCTGATTGTTTTGGGGTTGTGTTGGGAGTGGTTTGCCTTCTCCCACTTTTGTGGTGCTAGGAATTGAACTCGGGACCTCAGAGACTGCAGAGCAGCATTCTACCAACTGAGCTAAATCCCACCCCATAGGATACTTTGAAACAACAGTGTATTCATGAGGAAATTATATCACTTTAATTAGCAATGAAAAGCAAGTAAGCTAGGGCAACGTTTACATTAATGGCACTCCCATTAGGGAATAGTGTTTGTAAACAACTGAAAACAGACCTATGTGAAGAGAAGAGGGGCAGATGTGGCATCATGCAGCACAGTTAGCAGAAACATGAAGGGCAGACACTCCACTGAGGGGAGACTAAGGTACAGAAGCGCAAGGGAGCCCCACAGCCATATGGAACATGTGGTCCAATAGCAGATGGAGTCACCATCTTGATCTTCCCTGAGGAACTGATCACCACTCACCCTCCAATGTGAAAAAGCATTCCACCATGCTTACTAAATATTTTTAAAGTTCAGAACCAAAAGGGTAAATGCCATTTACTTGAAAATCCATTTTTATACACACCGCCATAATGCCACTGACCGATCAGGGGGAAAATCTGTGTGGCTTTAGAAAGGAATTTAGGAATTCTAGTCTTCACCAGATGGATTGGCACAGTGTCTGCAACAATGGAATTAAATATAAATAAGATCCTGTGCCTGGCACAGAATGGAGAAGTGTTTTGATCTGCTGTACATAGGGTCGCTAGGAGTCGGACTCAACAGCACCTGACAACAACAACAGTCTTCAAAAGATCCACTGGATTTCTAGAAGGCAGCCATGAGTTGCTGCTAGCATGCGCAGGATTTGTTAGGTGAAGTGTGTTGGGTATAGTTTCAATAATTTTTAGGATGTTTTAAGACAATGAATTAAAAGCAGCTGGGATCTAAGAAAGGAACATTTCACTGAAGATGAGAGTGGGAATCTAAGATTTTAAAAGATCATACCATTTGGTCCCAGAAAGTGCAATGGTGTAAAAGGGATGAATTGCCATGGGGGATGGGCTCCAGTTCAGCCCCACACAGGTGGGGAAGAGAAGCCAACTGTCACTTTCCATCCCAAATGTCTTCTGGATGCGCATTCTTACCATCTGCAGTGGCTGAAGGCTTCACCCCACCAAAATACCTACGTGGAAATTCCAACCCCAAAGGTGACTGTGTTGGGGGATGGGGCCTCTGAGAGGTGACTAGGTCATAGGGTGGAGCCTTCAGGAATGGGATCAGAACCCTTATCAAAGAGGCCCTAAGAGAGATGCTGCACCCCTTCTACCACATGAAGGCAGTGAGAAGGCACCATCTAGGGACCAGAAAGTGTCCCTTGACCTTGGACTTCCTGGCTTCCAGAACTGTAACACAGAGCTCTGTTTGTTACAAGCCTCTCAACTCACTTTATTTTGTTCTAGCAGTCAAAACAGACTATGAAACCATCTAAGGATTTGCTAAACACTCTTCCAAAGGAAGGGTTATCTTATAAAAGTCTTAAAAATTCTAAGATCCTATTAACACCAGTTCATTATTTAACCCCATGGACCACAATGGTGAGTAATGCAGCCACAAGTCCAGCTCCACAAGCAAGAATCCTTTCCCAGGGCCAAACATGGAGGAAAGAGCAAGTGGGACCCACTAGGACACAGGAACCCCTCAAAACATATGGCTTGTAAAGAGTACAAAACTCCACTGCCATGACTGTCTTAAATTCTTTTCTCACCTCCGCACTGGGTGATGCACAAGGCAAACACGTCCTGAGGAAGTCTCAGGGTTGTCGAATGAAGTCACCTGTATAGTCCAAGAAGCACATTTCCTCTCTCCAGTGACCCCCGCCAAATTCAGGTTCCTATGCAATTTATGGGAACACCAGGTGCTGTAGGCTTGGAAGACGGACCCGGCAACCCACTCCCCAAAATAAATCCACCATTGAAAACCCTACAAACAGCAGAGAAGCACTGACAATAGTGTTTTGCCTGTTGTACAGAGGGTCGCTATGAGCCGGATACCAACTTGACGGCACCTAACAACAACATGCAATTTACATGATCTGACATCTGTTTTTCTTTAAATACCTGCACTCCCAGAGTGTGATATTTTGTGTCTTGAGACATTACTTCTGAGATGTGTTTAGAGATTTAGAGGGTAAAGGTGAAGTCCAGGTGTGGTGAAGAGAGGTGTCATGGGGCAAAGGTGACCATCTGGCCAGCAGGTGGGTCCCAAGGGTCACCCACGTCAAGGTGGCCCCAGCACCACAGGTGAGAC
The DNA here is from genome assembly GCA_007922755.1 of Pedetes capensis. Classification (NCBI taxonomy): domain Eukaryota; kingdom Metazoa; phylum Chordata; class Mammalia; order Rodentia; family Pedetidae; genus Pedetes; species Pedetes capensis. Next base: position 10,054 of record VMDO01028436.1, read on the forward strand.
CCACCCTCTCCCAAGCTAGCTGACAGTAAGGAATCCCACAGAACATTCCAGGCAACAAACAGTGCCCCAGAGTGGAGGCTGGGGAAGGAGGTGAAAGAGACAGGAAGCAGAAACCTGCAGGAAGCCATGTTTGGTCAGGCAGTGCATGGCCCTGTAGGGTTCTTTACTACGTGTGTATGCATGTTCATGGTTGAAAATTCCACATATACAGAAAAGCAAAATGGAAAGTAAATAACATAACAAAACCCACGTCTTCATAGGTTATGGTAACAAAGGCTAATATGGTGTAATTGCTTCAAGCTCATTGAATAAATCCATATTGTGGAAGGAGGTAATATCCCTTTCTGAGGCCTTCTTCCTTTTCCAACCTTCCCTACATTGGGGCAGCCACTGAGATGCTGATGTATAATCCCCCCTAATTTTGCCTGCAGCTGTAGCCCTGTGGCATCTGATCCCATCAGATCTCGGAAGCTAAGCAGGGTCAGACCTGGTTAGTACCTGGATGGGAGACTGCCTGGGAATACCAGGTGCTGTAGGCTTGGGAGACAGACCCAGCAATCCACTCCAAAAAATCAATCTACCATTGAAAAGCCCATGGGGGGATGGATGATTTATTTATATCCTTAGCAGAGAAGCACTGACAATAGTGTTTCCCTGTTGAATGTAGGATCACTATGAGTCAGATACTGACTCGATGGCACCTAACAACAACAACAACAATTTTGCCTTTGGATTTTTATTACATGTGCACATGTCCATAAACAATAATTCATCATTATTTCATATCTTAAATGCAAAATGGGCTGGGATTTGGCTCAGTTGGTAGAGCACTGTGCTGCAGTCTCTGAGGTCCCAAGTTCAATTCCCAGCACCACGCAAATGGGAGAAGGACCTGGCAATCCACTCCCAAGGCAATCCTGAAACAGTCAGCCATTGAAAACCCTATGAGGATTGCTATGAGTCGGATACGACTCGATGGCACCTAACAACAACAACAAATGCAAAATGGCATTTCTGTATACATCCGAGGCTGAAACTCAGTTTATTCACTGAATGCCGGACGTGAGACTTATGCAAACAACCAACAAATATGTTGCAGAGACTGCAGCGTCTTAGCCTGTGGATCCCTCCCTCATCCATTCTCTGAAACTGACAGACAGACACCACATTGTTTACAAAATTCCTTGATTGCCAATATGGAGCAAGGAAATAAAACCCTAATTGCCTCTTCAGATGCACCTGAGCTAGAAAACACTTGGGATCCTCACATGTGTTAGCTTCTCCAACACCGCACTGTTGACACTGAGGGCTGGGTAAGTCTTTATTCTGGGGGCTGAGTGTGTATGACAGTTTCCCTACACCTCTGGCCTCTACTGGATGCCAGGTTCTTCCTCAATCCCTCATTTATGCAACCAAAAATGTGTTCCAACGTTGTCCAGTAGCCTACAGAAAGCAAAACTGTCCCCAAGAGGAAACGCGCTTTTCTTTGTGGATTAGCTAAGGTCAGAATATGTGCCAAGATGTCCTCCAAAGTGGTTGAAACAACTTAAACTCCACCCTGGGCGTATATAAAAGTTACACTTCCCATAAGTGTTGCCAGGGTCCCATACCTTTCCATTTTACCTGTCTGCTGGATATAAATTGCTGTTGGGCTTTTAACTTGCACTCTCCTGATTGCTAGGGAGAAGAACATTTTTCATTAAGTCTATTGGTCATGTGAATTTCCTCTTTGGTGGATGATTTATTTACAGCCTTTGTTTTCATTTCCTATTGGCTTCTTTGTCTTTTCCTCATCAATCAGTCCGCGTTCTTTATAGCATATTCAATGTAGGCACTGTCCAAGAGAAATATGAGAGCCAAAAATGACATTTCAAAATTTCTAGTTCTCACATCATTAATAAAAGCCAAAGAAATTAATCCCAATAATGTATCTCCTTTAACCCAACATATCTAAAATATTGCCATTTCAACAATAATCAATGCAAAAAATTAATGAGATATTTTACTTTCTTTTTTATTTTTTTCCTGCCTTAGTCTTTGCACCACCAGGCTCTCAGGCTGCCTCCAGCTCCTGATGTTCTATTAAGCTGACTGCTATTGTTTTCTCCAAGTCTGCCATTTGCTCTACAATGTGCCATCCCATTTTACATCTTCATGCAATCAAATTATTAGCCTTTTATAGTGCTTTTTGTGATTAAATAAATCCTGCGTAGTCAAACACCATAAAGATATTCTGCTATATTTAATTCCAAAAGCTTCAAAGTTTATTTTTTCATTGTTAGTTCTTTTTTTTTTTTTTTTTTTTTTTTTTTTTTTTTTTTTTTTTTTTTTTTTTTTTTTTTTTTTTTTTTTTTTTTTTTTTTTTTTTTTTTTTTGTTGTACTGGGGATTGATCCTGGGGCCTCATGCCAGCATGCTCTGCAAGTGCTGGACCACTGAGCTGTACCCCTAGCCCATTTATTTTTTTCTTTACTTTCTGAGACAGGGTCTCGCTAAGTTATGCAGACTTCCTCTGGTCTCAAACTTGTGATCCTCCTGGCTCCGCCTCCCAAGCCGCTGGGTTTACAGGCGTGCGCCACCACGACCAGCTGTCATTGTTAGTTCTTTAACCCACTATTGTTTTAAATTTTTGTACATGGCATTTTGTAGAAATCTAATTTTACTTCTTTTCATATGGTGAGCCAACTTGCCTAGCACAATTTGTGAAGAAATCCATTCTATTTGTGTTGATTTATAATACCACATTAAAGGATAACCTCAGTTTCCCATAAATGCCTGAATACGTTTCAGACTTTGGTGCCATTGGTCTACCAACCTCTCTTGGCCCCAGGACGATCCTGATTTCATACTTCTATCGTGGTATTTTGTAAGGAAGAAACTCTCCTTGCTCTTCCCTTCAAAATGGCTGGGACTACTCTTGATGATTGCTCCAGTTCCTGTGGGAAACTTAATCCCCAGAGCAACAGTGGCCTGGGCCCTTACTGGAGCTGTCAGGTCACCCTTGTGAATGGACTAATGCCAGTTACATAAAGGGCTTCAGGTAGCAAGTTATATCCTCGCGCCCCCGTGCATGCACACTCTTCCGTCCTGCCTTCTACCATGGAATGGTGCAGCAAGAAGGCCCCAGCCAGATGTGGCCCCTTGATTTTAAAATTCCCAGCCTCAGCACTGTGAGCCAAAGAAACTTCTACTGTTTATAAACTACCCAGTCTGTAGTGTTGTGTTGTGGCAGCAACAAACAGACCAAGACAATTATTAAGCTTCATCTTTTAAAAAAGTTGGTTATCAATGCTATTAGAAGGGGTCTGGGGAAAATGTGCAAAACCCCAGGCCATAAGTCATGAGAGGATGCCCCAAGGTGACATGCTCAAGCTGCAAGGAATAGGCTTTGCAGTATGTCCCAGAGAGGGAGAAAGGAAGTTGCTGTTGAGAGTCTTGGGCTCCATAATGTGGAGCTATAAATAAGATGAAGTCACAGAGAGCCCACAGAAAACCACACTGTTGGAAGTTTGCCATCCAGTGTAGTTCCCTATCCCAAGCAACCCCGAGGATAATGTTCCTCAAAAGTGCCCCAGCACACTCTCGTTCTCTTTCCCTTGTCCTGCACCTCAGCAATGGTGTGTGCAATGGTCCATGAAGGAGCTGGTGAACATAGACAATAAAATACCAAAAACAAAAACAAACCAAAAATCCAAGGATGGTTCAATTGCACCAATCACTACAGCTGTTCCCACATTACCTAGTTTTTTCTTACCACATCATAGAACTGCATTCCCTGCCCTTTTAGGAATTCTGACCTGACTGTCTGATTTGCTGTAGGTAACACAATGTGAGGGAAATGGCATGTGTTGCTGCCAAGAGTAAGTTATAAGACACAGTGCATGATCTGCTACATTCCTTGGGTTCTGCCTTAATTCTCCCTCAAGCTCAGAGGTGGGATCAATCTGAGCTTGGTCTCTGTGGAGGGAGGAAGAGCAGAGCCCTCATTCCAACCCCTATTAGGTAGCAGTTGGGCCTGAGCAGCAGGGAAGAATGGGCCATCAGGGAATAAAAGCACAGGTAGCCAATTCCCTTAAACTTATCCTTAGCCATGGGGCACGCTTACAAGAGCCACAAGACCAGATTGAGTCACAAGACCAGATCATGGGGATGCTCAGGTCCTACTCATATGGAGCAAGGAAGCCATGAGCAAGCTGGTTCCATACCAATTCCACTCAATTATTATCTGGACTCCCAGTGGAACAAAAAACCAGCTATAAAAAGATCTACCTTCAGCACTGGGTTGCTGACTCTCTCTTGAGCAGTCGGCTCTGGGGTCTACGAGCATCTTGTTCCCGCCTCACTTAATCAAATCACTCCTCTTTCCCTTTCACAAACTGACTCTCGACTTTCACTCCACTTCCATTCCTTGTTAAATTCTTAACAAAGGAAGAAGAACCAAGGATAATTTTCTGTAATACCCACAGCAAAGACACAAGTATATGAATGAGCAGCAAGCAAACCTTTGTTATTTTAAGCCACTGAAATTTGGGGTTGTTGTCATAGTAAATATGGGCTGGGGTTTCGCTCAACTGATAGAGGGCTGCTCTGCACTCTCTGAGGACCAGGATTCGATCCCCAGCACTGCAAAAACAGGAGCTGAACGTGGCAATCCACTCCAGAAGCAATCCCAAAGCAGTCAGCCATTGAGAACCCTAGGAGGGTCGCTGTGAGTCGGACCTGACTCGACGGCACCTAACAACAACCACCACATCATAGTACATACAGCCTACCCTGAATGTGTGTGCTACAGTAGTGTACATTTATAAATGTGTCATGAGTCAATAGTTGCCCCCTCTTGAGAAGAACTGCCCTTTATTTAAGATGATGTCTTTGCAGCTGGATTAGGCATCAAGTGTACGTACAATTATAAAATGACAAGGGGAGCCGGGCATGGTGGCACATGCCTGTTAATCCCAGCAGCTCAGGAGGCAGAGGCAGGAAGATCGCAAGTTCAAGACCAGAGGCAGTCTGCTTAGTGAGACCCTGTCTCAAAAAGTAAAAAAAAAAAAAAAAAGGCTGGGGATGCAGCTCAGTGGTCCAGCACTTGCAAAGCATGCAAGCGCAAGGCTCTGGGTTCAACCCTCAGTACCACAAAAATAAATAAATAAATAAATAAATAAATAAATAAATAAATAAATAAATGAATGATGAGGGCAGGAATTTATGATATTTCACTTTCTTTCTTAGTTTGCAAAACTATGTTGCTTAGTTTGCAAAATTAGTTTGCAAAACTATGACAGCTATGCCATGAAACATATTCTGAAAATATTTTACACAAGGTGGATCTGGCAGCCTGAGAACAGCTATTCGACGCCACCCCGTTTAGGGTCCGAATGGGCTTGCCACGGCCCACTCCAGAACCTAACGCGGCCATGCACAGCATCATGGCCAGGGTTCTCCCTAGAGCCGCGTCTGGCCTTTTCAGGCCTCCAAGCATTTGCACGTGCAGTGGCCTCATCCCGGGGTGCCTCTCCTTCCTGCCACAGCCCCCCAGTCGCCTGGTGGGACTGCACATGGCTGGAAGCCGTAGCTCAGGCTTCTTTAAAAGCCCAGGTTATGATGCTCATTGCTGCCTTGCACACTCCGATCCTCCATCTTCAGGGGCCAGCGGGGCTGTGTGGAAAAGGATGGCATCTTCTGAATTGTGTCCTCAGTCCCTGACATCTCCAAGACACTCAGCAGGCATCTGCCGAATGAACACTCTCCTCCGGAAGGGTGCCAAGCCCTCCCGCCCGGACCACTGCTCAGCCTGCTCAGAACTGAGGGCTGACCCAGAGCAACTCGAGCTTTGGACTCTTTATCTCGTTTCCCTACCCAAGAAAGGAAGTGACCTGAGGTCCCAGGAAACCTCAGAGACGGTTCAGTGTGGCATCAGTCTCGGCTGGTGTCCTCAGATCGGGGGACGATCTAAAAAGAATCAGAGAGCAACAGCCGAACTCAGAGAAAACTAAAGTAGGCCAAGAACCCTGCTCTTCAGAATTCCCTTTAGGGACATCAAAAGTATGCCGAGAGATCTGCATAAAGATCTGTAGCTGAAAAAGCCCAAGAACAATGCCAACGCCCACGGAGAGGTGGCTGGCTGGGTAGGGGTGTGGCATGGGACACCGCGTCACCTGAGCTGGGCATGAGACAGTCACACAGGGGCTGATGGGAAAGACCTTCCCTGGACAGTATTAAGTGAGAAAATAATAAATAAGCACAGTCAGAATGGGGAATGTGTTATGGCTCCTTTTGGGGGGAGCTTCTAATATGCGCGTGGGTGGTTCTTTTATTTTTCTCAAAGGAAATATAAGAAACTTAACTGGCCACCTTCAAGACAAGAACTGGGAAACGAAAGTCCTTTCATTTATGTATTTTGAATCTGTTTCAATGTCACTTCACATCGTACACATTTGTAAATTTTCCAAATAAAGTTTTATTGACAGGTGTGCTCTAGGTGATATTATATTTTTATTCACATTTTTCTACTACAGAAAGAGGTGCCTAGTAAACTGTTTTAGACAAAGAAAGAAGATAAACTCTTATAAAAAGTAAGTATGTGAAGTATATCAAGAGAATTCTTTCTAGGGGAGGATTCACCTGGTAACCTGGAATCAGGATTTGATGAATTCAAGGTTGTCAATAACTCAAAACAATTTCCCTTTCAGACTAAATTTTGCATAAAATGTGAATTTCATCATCACTGCAAATCTCCTTTTTTCTTGTTTTGTTTTTGGGGTTTTTGTTTTGTTTTGTTTTGTTTTGTTTTGTTGGCAGTACTGGGGAATTGAATCCAGGGGCTCAGGCATGTTAGGCAAGTGCACCCCCTGTCTCCTTTTTATTTTTTATCTATTTTTGTGTGTGTGTGGTACTGGAGGTTGAACCCAGGGCCTCCCACCTACGTGCTTTGCAAGTGCTGGACCACGAAGCTGCGCCCCCAGCCCTTTTTTTTTTTTTACTTTTTGAGACAGGGTCTCACTAAGTTACACAGACTGCCTCTGGTCTCAAACTTGCAATCCTCCTGCCTCCGCCTCCCGAGCCTCTGGGATTACAGGCGTGTGCCACCACACCTGGCTTCTCCTTTTTATTTTTATTTTGAGGCAGGGTCTAGCTAAATTGTGCAAGCTGCCTCTGGTCTTGAGTTCACCATCCTCCTGCCCCAGCTTCCTGAGTCACTGGAATTACAGGCGTGCAACATTGTGTCTAGCATGGCAAACCTCTTCCTTGGATTTGGATCACTGTTATGAACACACTCTGTTGCAAGTCCAGCCATATATGTAGGTACACAGACACCCGTATGAATACACTGGTGCATGTGTGCTCGTGTGTAGGGGAATCTATTTGCATCCTAGAGACTTGCCTGGTTTTTCCAGGAGTAGGTGTGGTCCTTCCCCAGCTGTCTCAGGCACAGTGACAGGAAAGCATGCCTGCTAACTAACTGCTCACCTGAAGGCAGTGGCAGCACCTAATGGTGACACGTCCTTTCAAGCCGTTACCCACTTAAGCCTTTGGAAATCAAGCTGGGAATTTCTCCAGTGGATGGACACAGCTCAACAGAGAACCAGAAGGAGACAGAGAAAACTACAGAAGATCAGATGGGCTGGAAAGCACCCTGCTCAGGGAGACCCGCACCAGGGGCCACGCCCTGTCCCCATACTGCTCTCTGACACGACTGTGCCCTTCTTCCTTAGTGCACTGTGAGTGAGGAAAAGTGTCTTCTTTTCCCTCTGCGCTCTCACCCAGTCACACAGACGACCTCTGAAGCCCTGGTCTGGCTTTTCTCCCCATGCCCAGCAAAGAACGCAACACAGTGGCTGTGGGCACCAGATGGGGCTTGGCTAATCCAATCCAGCTCCAACTTGGGTACTGGGGACAGCGAGAGGGCCCACAGGCTGCAGGCTCAGGCCCCACCTGTGCTTCTGACCGGCCAGCTATAAACTGTGGTGCCCACAGCCCCCTCAGGGGGTCAGTGAATTTGCTTGCGCAGTTCACAGAGCTCAGAGAAACAATTGCTTGAGTTGACAAGTTTATCGTAAAGCTGCAGATAGAGATGCACGCAGGTGAGGTATGAGCCAGGGCAGGGGCTTCCCAGCCTCCATGGGGTGGGCTGTCCAGAAGCTCTGAGAACTCCTGGGCGTGAATGTGAACAGGAGCAGACTGGGCGGAGACACCTAGCAAGGTTGGGCCTGTCCAGATTCTTCCCCGCCTCTGTCTGCAGCATTGCTTCCTTGGGGTGTGGGACAAGCCTCCGCTGGAATGAGGAGGGCCTTCCAACCTACTACCCAGCAAGGCACACCAGAGAATTTCTGTATGGACAACTAAAGGCAAAGAAGCCTGCAGCCATAGCACTGTGGCATCCAATCCCGTCAGATCTTGGAAGCTAGGCAGCATTGGGCCTGGTTAGTACTTGGATGGGAGACCGCCTGGGAACACCAGGTACTGTAGGCTTGGGAGAAGGACCCAGAAACCCACTTCCGAAACCCAGCCCATCATTGAAAACCCTATGAATAGCAGAGAAGCACTGACAAAGTGTTTCACCTGTTGTACGTAGGGTCGCTATGAGTCTGATACCGACTCAATGGCACCTAACAACAACAACAAAGGCAGAGGAAGATTCGAGTTTTTTTTTGACCCACCCTGGGGAAGCGGTTATAAGTTAGAAACCATGGTCCAAAACCAAAACCCACGTTATTCCCAGTCCACGCTTCGTACTTCCAATACTCCCAGTGGCAATTGGGAGTAGCAGCCTCCAAGATAGCCCCAGTGATCTCTACCTCCTGGGATCGTGTCCTTTGTGGTCACCTCCCACGCTGAATCAGGGCTGGCCCTGGGTGACCAATAGTATCTGGTGGAAGTAATGATATGTGCTTCCAAGGATAGGGCCTGAAGGCTCTTATGTCTCTCACCTTGGTCTCTTGGATTTCAGGCTCTGGCAGAGGGCAGTCACCATGCCTTGAGGACACACAAGCAGCCCTGTGAAGAGATCCCCCAGGAGAGGAGCAGAGGCCCTCAGCCAACAGCCAGCACCAGCCTGCCAGCCACAGAGTGAGTTTCTTTGGAAGGGGACCCTAAAGCCCCAGGCAAGCCTTCAGACAATGACAGCAACAGTCACCTTCTTCCTGTAGCTGAGTCGGAACCATCCGGCCAAACTGCTTCTGAGTTCCTGAGCCACAGCAACTGTGGGGGGAACTTCATGAAAATTGTTCTTTTAAGCCACGATGTTTTGTGGGGATGTTAGGCAGCACTGATGCACTACAAACATCAAATCATAGGGATACGCTACTGGCAATCCATTGGCAATCTTCTAAAGCTTGTACATATTAACAAAGTTTGTGCTTGTTTGGGGAACTGGCTCATTGCATTATGGTTAACTATGTTTATATGGAAATATATAATTGATCGCTATTATTTTGCTAATAATCATGGAAATCTACTAGATGTTATGCTAGATGCAGTTAGATATAATTAATGCCACAAATCAGCTAGGAAAATTTCCCCTCTGTCTTCACTGTCTTCAGTCAGGATTTACTATATTCTTTTCCTTTTTTTTTTTTTTTTTTTTTTTTTTTTTTTTTTTTTTTTTTTTCCTTTGCAGAACTCAGGGTTGAACCCAGGGCCTTGTGCTTGTAGACTTTGCAAGTGCTGGACCACTGAGCTGCAGCCCCAGCCCATTTTTGTTTGTTTGTTTTTGAGACATGGTCTCACTAAATTATTCAGCCTGCCTTGGGTCTGGAACTTGGGATCCTCCTGCCTCTGCCTCCCGAGTCCCTGGGATTACAGGTGTGCACCACCACACCTGGCTCTAAGATTCACTATATTCTTAGAAGACATGAGAAGAACGCTATTTTTTTCCAAAAATGTTCTTATTTGCAAATTAGGACAGACAAAAAAAAAGTCTCATCAAATATTAGTTAAAGTTAGGTACATAAGGAATTTTAATCTTAAGTATTAAATAGTAATATAAAGTGAAAATAGATATTCTTTTATAAACAATTCTGCAAAATTATCTATTAATAATGAATGAATAAAAACAAGAAATGCACCAAGATTTCAGCAGTGACTGATTATAAATGATGAAGTTATCAGACACTTCTTTTAAAAAATTTTTTTTCTGTAGGAAAAAGTCCCATTCTTGCCTACAATGAACAGTTAGTTCTATTCAATAATTAGGAAAATTAAAATTTTTTTAAGAAAATAAAAATTCTAACAGTCTCCTATCATCTACTTTTTAATGACACAAGCAAGTTCATAGGTTGTAAGAAAATGGTAGAGAAAAGAGAAAATGCTTCTTAGCCTAAGAAAGAGGGGCTGGGATTTAGCTCAGTTGGTAGAGCAACGCTTTGCAGCCTCTGAAGTTCCAGGTTCAATTCCCAGCACCACAAATATGGGAGAAGGACCTGGCAATCCACTCCCAAGGCAATCCCGAAACAGTCAGCCATTGAAAACCCTGTGAGGGTCGCTAGGAGTCAGACATGACTCCACGGCACTGAACAACAACCAACAAGCCAAAGAAAAACTTAGCGGGGGAGGTCATAATTAAATTTATACAAAGAAATCAATCAAGTGAAGAACAAATTGTACCTTTCAGGGTCTATATCTTATGATCAGCTTTATGAATGTCTTACAGAAACACTGCATAAAATTTCTTTCTTTTCCTTCCTTCCTTCCTTCCTTCCTTCCGTCTTTCTTTCCCTCCTTTCTTTCTTTCTTTTCTTTCTCTCTTTCTTTCTTTTTTTGAGACAGTCTCACTCTGTAGCCAAAGATGGCTGGAACTTGCTATGGTAGCCCAAGCTAGCCTTAAACTCACAGCGATCTTCATGCCTCAGCCTCCCCAGTACTGGGATTACAGGCATGCCCTAGCATGCCTGCCCTAACACTGCACAAAATTTCAAGAAAAAAATCTAAGTCGTCCATTAATGTCAAACTCAAATAACTGAAACCCTTTTTATGTGTTTAGGGTACCCACCAAGCATTCCTCACTTCTGAAGATCCCCACAACTGGTTCACTGCAGATACTCAGACACCAGCATGCTCCACTTAATGGTAACGAAAATCCTGTTATTGTTGTTGGTGGGTGCCATTGAGTCGGGCCCTAAGTACAGCAGAATGAAACACTACCTGACACTGTGCCATGCTCATGATCTTTGTATGTTTGAGTCCACTATTGCAGTCGCTTTCTTCTCATTGTGAGTCATTTTGAGTCATGTCACATCAGCAAAAGGAGGTTCCCGAGGCTTAACTCCATTCTTGTCATTAAAGTCAACTCTACTTTGAGGAGGCAACTCTCCCCAAGTCATCTCTTGAATGCCTTCCAGGTTGGGGGGCTCATTTTCTGGCACTGTATCTGACAGTGCTTCTCTGCTATTCACAGGGTTTTCAATGTCTAATTGTTTCTAAAGTGGGCTTCTTGATCCTTCTGCCTAGTCTGTCTTAGTATGGAAGCTCAGCTGAAACCTGTCCACCATGGGTGGCCCTGCTGGTGTCTGAGATATCTATGGCATAGCTTTCAGCACCACAGCAACACTCAAGCCCTCACAGCATGACAAGGAGACAGACACACGGAGAACATAAACCCTACAACTTTTTAAAAGACAGTGTCTTCACAAACATTGGCCTGTGACGCACAAATGCTGGCTCATATCACGTACAGCGTGGCGGAGTTGAGTATAATCCAACCCGATGGAGGCTCGTCATCCCCAGCCTACTTTCTGTTTCCTGTTGGGCTCAGGGATTCCACGGAAATGAATGGGCAGTCCGTGACAATGAATGGGCGGTCCATGAAATGAATGGGTGCTCCATGAAATGAACAGGTGTTCTTTGGAAACCAATGGGCAGTCTGTGGAAACAAATGGACAGTCCACGAAATGAATGGGCAGTCCATGAAATGAATGTGTGGTCCATGAAATGAATGGGTGTTCCACGAAAATCAATGGGGAATCCATGGAAACGAATGGGTGGTCCATGACAGTTAATGAGAGTTCCATGACAAGGAAGGAATAGGTAGTCCATGGAAATGAATGGGTGGTCCATGAAATGAATGGGTGGTCCATGAAATGAAGGACAGGTCCATGGAAATGAATGGGCGATCCATGCAAAAGAATGGGCGGTCCATGGAAATGAATGGGCGGTTCATGAAATGAAGGGGTGGTCCTTGAAATGAAGGACAGGTCCATGGAAATGAATGGACGTTCTATAAGAATAAATGAGTCAGGACAGCTAAGGGGTCTGAACTGTGTCCAGGTTACTGGAGAGCTGCCACAGGGTCCTAACAGCAGGCAGCGTGATTGGATTTTTCCTCCTTTAAAAACCTAGCTCTCTGGTGGGAGGTGAGGTGGGAGGAGCGAGCCTTGCAATTTTGCCCTATTTTCAAAATATTCTTTGAAAACATGCCCTTCCAAGCTTTTTGTCATTTTATATATATATATATATATATATATATATATATGTATAAAATAACTGAGATGCCAACTCATTTGTGCTTTATGATGTAACTGAAACTGACATGTGCCTGTCTGACTCATAGCTGTCAGTGTGCGTGGCTTCCACTTGATATTCTGGGCTTCTGGATATCTGTTCTGCAAGTGTTCGTTAATATCTCCTAAAGTTATTTTTTAATGTGAAAAAAACTTAAATTATAACCTTTTTCCAAATGTGAAGGTGCTTGATATCATTAGTCATCAGGGAAATGCAAATTAAACCCACAAAAAGATACCACCATACACCCACCCGTGCAGCTAAAATTAAAAAGACTGACAATACCAAATGTTGGCAAGGATGTGGAACTCTCCTGTTCCCAGAAGGTGGGAGGATGAAGTGGAGCAACCACATTGGAAAAGTACAGATGTTATTAAAGTTCAACACATGCCTACCGCATGACCCAGCAAGTCCACTCACAAGTATGCTCTGAAGAGAAATAAAAGTCTCGATCCATATAAAGACGTGTACAAGAACATTTAGGGAAGCTTGATTTCTAACTGCCCCAAAACAGCCCCAAGTATTCAAACAGTCATTATCAAGCGACTAAAGAGAGCTGTGGCCTGCAGCGGTAGCCCTGTGGCATCCAATCCCGTCAGATCTCGGAAGCTAAGCAGGGTCGGGCCTGGTTAGTACCTGGATGGGAGACCGCCTGGGAACATCAGAAGCTGTAGGTTTGGGAGAAGGACCTGGCAACCCCCTCCCAAACATCAATCTGCCATTGAAAACCCTATGAACAGCAGAGAAGCACTGACAATAGTGTTTCCCCTGTTGTACAGAGGGTCGCTATGAGTCGGATACCGACTCGACGGCACCTAACAACAACAACAAAGAGAGCTGAGCATCCAGGCAAGACACCTGTAATCCCAGCACTCAGCAGGCTGGGGAAGAAGGATCAAGAGTCGGAGTCATCAAGAAACCCTGTCTCAAATAATTCAATTCAATCTAATAAAAAGGACAGCAGCTAAATGAGCAAACTTTGCAATACTCAAACTCAGAAAAGCTGCTCAGCCCCAAGAGAACACAATCCTGATACGTGCAACAGTACTTTTAGATCTCAAATGCATCACACTGAACAAAACAACCCAAACACCAAAAAGCGCCTGCTGTTTGAGTCCCTCTAATGAAATCCAAGAACTGGCAAGATTAATACACAGTGATAAAAATAGTGACAGGGATGACTGGAAATGGCGTGAAAAAACTTTCTGAGATAACAGAATCATCCTAGCTCAAGCTTGCTGATATTCATTTCTCCAAATTCATTGACCCCTACCTTTAAGAAGTGGGCATTTCACCATGTGTAATTATGTCAATAAAGTAATGACACCACTAAAAGTAACTCAGCTAAGGA
>VMDO01028437.1:0-23946 GCA_007922755.1 Pedetes capensis
ACCTGGATGGGAGACCGCCTGGGAACACCAGAAGCTGTAGGCTTGGGAGAAGGACCTGGCAACCCCCTCCCAAAAATCAATCTGCCATTGAAAACCCTATGAACAGCAGAGAAGCACTGACAATAGTGTTTCCCCTGTTGTACAGAGGGTCGCTATGAGTCGGATACCGACTCAACAGCACCTAACAACAACAACAACAGCATATGAGTATCCAGCTCTCCCAGCACCATTTGTTGAAGAGACTATCTTTTCTCCATTAAAAATCCTTACCCTTTTGTCAAAAATCAGGGGGCCTATAGCTGTGTGGGTGTATCTTCAATTCTGTTCCACTGATCTTCAGGCCTATTTTTATGCCAGTACCAGCTGTTTTTGTCACTCTGGCCTTTTAGTAAGTTTGAAGTTAGGTATTGTGATATCTCATGCACTGTTTTCGTTGCCTAGGATTATTTTGGCTACATGCAGTCTTGTGTGCTTCCATATGAATTTTAGGGTTGTTCTACTTCTGGAAAGTCTGTCATTGGAATTTTGACAGGGATTGCATTGAATCTATAAATTGCTTTTTGTAGTATAGCCATTTTCACAATATTGATTTTCCGAAGCCATGAGCAAGGGAGGTTTTTCCATCTTCTAGTATCTTATGCTATTTCTTTCTTTAATGTTTTGAAGTTTTCCTGTAGAGGTCTTTAAGGTCTTTGGTTAGGGTGATTCCTAAATATTTAATTTTTTGTTGTGGTATTGTGAATGGGATAGTTGTCTTCATTTCTTTCTCTTCTTCTTCTTCACTATTGGTGTAAAGGACGGTTGCTAATTTTTGAGTGCCCATTTTATATCCTGCTACTTTGCTTAAAGAGCTAATTAGCTTTAAGAGTTTTCTAGTGGAATTTTGGGGATGTTGCATTTTGTCGAAAGTGTTTTCAGCATCAATTGAGAAGATCACATGATTTCTGTCTGCAAGTCTCCTGATATGTTGAATTACATTAATGGATTTGCATATATTGAACGAGTCTTGTATCTGTGGGATAAAGCCCACCTGATCATGGTGTATGATCTTTTTTATGTGTTGCTGAATTCCATTCACCAGAATTTTATTCCTGACTTTTGCATCAATGTTCATCAGGGAAGTTGGTCTAAAGTTCTTTCTTTGAAGACTCTTTATTTTGTTTTGGTATCAGAGTGATACTGGCTTTGTAGATTGATTTGGGAAGTATCCCTTCCTTTGAATCTTATGAAATGATTTGTGGAGAATGTGAACTAATTCTCCTTTGAAAGTTTGATAGAATTCAGCTGTGAATCCATCAGGACCTAGACATTTCTTTGCTGGGCGGTTTTTTTATTACTGTTTCTAATTCAGTGAATGTAACACATCTGTTTTATTTGCGTGTGTCCTCCAGGCTTAGTTTTGGTAATTTATATGTGTTATAGAATTTGTCTACTACTGTATTTTCATTTTGGGGGGAGTACAGTTTCTCAAAGTAGTCTCTAATGATCTTCTGGATTTTGTTGGTAGCCATCTTTATGTTCCCTTTGTCATCTCTAATTTTTTTTTTTTTTTGTCTGTGCCTTTCCTCTCTTTCTTTTGGTGACTCTGGCTAAGGGAGTGACAATTTTGTTGACCTTTTCAAGAAACCAGCTCTTGGTTTCATTAATTCTTTGTGTCTAATTGGTTAAATTCTGCCTTGATCTTGACAATTTCTGTGCACTTCTTTTGGGTGTGGCTTCTTCTTGGCCTTCTAGTATCTTATGGTGTATCCTTAAGTTATTTAATTGGGCTTTTGCTAAATTATTGATGAAAGCACTCATGGATATGAGCTTCTTCTTATTACTGCTTTTGCTATATCCCAGAAATTTTCATAGGATGTGTTTTCATCTTTATTCGTTTGCAGGATTTTTTAACTTTCCTCTCTCATCTCTTCAGTGACCCATTGATCAGTCAGAAGTGTGTTAGTCTCCATGTATTTGTAACATTTCTGAAATTTTTCTTGCCTTTGAGTTCTAGTTTTATTCCATTGTGATCTGATAATGTACAGGGTATGTACCAATGGCCAACAAATGTATGAAAAAATGCCCAATATCCCTAGCCATTAGGGAAATGCAAATTAAAAAAAAACAGAAACAAAACAAAACAAAACAAAACACTGATTCCATCTCACTCTAGTAAGAATGGCCAAGATTAGCAAAATAAATAATAGCAAGTGCTGGTGAGGATGTGGAGAAAAAAGAACACTTTTACACTGCTTTGTTGTTGTTGTTGTTGTTAGGTGCCATCAAGTCGGTATCTGAGTCATAGCGACCCTCATAGGGTTTTCCATGGCTGAGTGCTTTGGGATTGCCTTGGGAGTGGATTGCCAGGCCCTTCTCCCATATTTGTGGTGCTGGGAATTGAACTCAGGGCCTCATAGACTGCATTGCAGTGCTCTACCCACTGAGCTAAATCCCAGCCCTTTAAACTGCTGGTGGGACTATAAATTAGTTCAACCACTTTGGAAATCAATATGGAGGTACCTTAGAAAACTAAGAATAGAATTGCCATATGACCCAGCTATACATATCCTGGGAATATACTCAAAACAAAATAAACCATCTTACCACAGGGTCATCTGCACTTCCATATTTAATGCAGCACTCTTCACAATCACAAGGGTATGGAATCAACCAAGATGTCCATTAACAGAGAAGTGGACTGAAAAATTGTGGTACATATACACAATGGAATACTATTCATCAATAAAGGAGAATGAAATTATTTCATTCGCAGCAAAATGGATGGAACTGGAGAACATCATCTTATGGAAAAAAAAAAAAAAAAAAAACACCACCAAGTCCCAAAAAGAGAAGTACCATATGTTCTCATTCATATGTGGGAGCTAAATCTAACTTAAAGAAGAAAAAAATCTATACATATGTAGATATATAAACATGAACAATACTACTTATCCAAGAAAGGAAAATATAAGCAAAGTAGAAAGAAGTGGGGAGGGGATCAGTGGGTGGGAGCGAGGTGGGGGAAAAGAAGTGAAGGGGAAGGAAAGTGTAGGGAAAAATGGGGACAGGAAAATCTCAAAATATATGATGCAACTGTATGAATACATGAGGAACATTAGAGGAAAGGAAAGAAGAAAATCAATGAAAATATAACCCATAAGTGCATACAATTTTAATTTCATATATTCAAATGATACTGGAAAATATGTAAGTTGATGAAAGTATAACCAAAAGTGATTTATTAGCTGCATAATGGAAATAGAAAAAGTCTTACTACTCTGTATCTCACAAATGTTTATAAGTAAAGGGAAAAAAGAAAATATTCAGGAAAGAATAGCAAGTATTACATTGTAGTACATATTTTCAATAATTATTCTAAGCACTGGGCTGGGATTTAGCTCAGTTGGTAGAGCACTGTGCTGCAGTCTCTGAGATCCCAAGTTCAATTCCCAGCACCACAAAAATGGGAGAAGGGCCTGGCAATCCACTCCCAAGGCAATCCCAAAACAGTGAGCCATTGAAAACCCTATGAGGGTCGCTATGTGTAGGATACCAATTCGATGGCACCTAGCAACAACAAGCAACATTCTAAGTACTGGACTCTGAACAGGAATCACTGTACTCTCACTAACTGTGGTGCGAATAAATGGAGCATTTGTTGCCTGGACAGCAGTCACAATTTGAAGAACTGCTTGAGCACATCAATTAATGTCTTTAGTTATTTATGTTTGGAGTACAGGATATGAGTTAGTTGGTTACAAAGTTAAGCTATCAAAACAGAATAGTAACTAACCAGAGAAATGGCTGCCCTCCTTGCCAGTTCCAAAAATGCTTGTTTTTTTTCTTTCACCATAGGGATGATAGCCACCTTACCAAAAGGTGCCTAAAGCAGTAACTTCAGTTTCTGTAACTTTACCAGGTAATTATAGAACATGGAGTACACAAGAAGGAACACAATATTATCTTCTCCTTTAAATTTCTTACTATCAATACTCTTGGCTGTAGCTACCATGCCATTCACATTAAGGTTGGGATTACTGAGCATATTCAGCAGTTGGCCTGATCCTCTCTTCACACCAACAGCAACTTCAGTGACAATTGAACCCACAGGTTCACAGGTTCACAGGTTGAACCAGGTCCACAGCAGAACCAGAGAAAGCTTCACTCACAAGAACTGAGCCAGGCTAAAATTTTACATTTAAGAAAGGTTTCCATGTTGGCCAGACATAGGTCTGACTTAATTTTAATCTAATTTACAATCTCTAGTCTTCCCTTCCTCCATGTGTCTGTTAGCTAAGCTGTTCTGTGGGATCTTGCATATTGCTGAGATGCTGAAAGCTATACCACTGGTATTATAGATACTAGAAGAGTCACCAATGGCAGAAAGGTTTCAACTGAGCTTCCAGAAAAAGACAGACTACAGAGAAGGACATGGCTAATCCACTCATGAAACAATTAGCTATTGAAAACCCTATAAATAGCAGGGGCTGGGATTTGGCTCAGTGGGTACAGCGCTGCGCTGCAGTCTCTGAGGACCCGAGTTCAATTCCCAGCATCACAAAAATGGGAGAAGGACCTGGCAATCCACTCCCAAGGCAATCCCGAATAGTCAGCCATTGAAAACCCTATTAGGGTCGCTATGAGTCGGATACCGACTCGACAGCACCTAACAAAAACAACAACAACAAATAAATAGCAGAGAAACACTGTCAGACAAAGTACCTAAAAATGAGCCCCCCAGGTTGGAGGGCGCTGAAAAGATGACTGGAGAGGTGTCTCCTCATAGTGGAGTCAACCTTAATGATGGGAATGGAGTGAAGCCCCAGGGACCTCCATTTGCTGATGTGGCTTTACTCAAAATGAGAAGGAACAACTATAAACATCCATTAATTATTGGAATGTGGAATGCACTTAATGAATTTAGGAAAATTGGAAATCATCAAAGGGAAAATGGAGTGCATAAGCATCAATATTCTAGGCATCAGTGAACTAAAATGGACTATCAATGGGCAACTTAGAATCAGATAATCATATGGTCTACTATATTGGGAACAGCAGATTAAAGAAAAATGTGGTCACATTCATCATCAAAAAAGACATCTCAAATCTGTCCTGAAGTACAATGCTGTCAGTGATAGAATAATATGTGCCTACAAGGAAGGCCAGTTAATATGAATATCATTCTAATTTGCACACCCAATACTAAGGCTACAAATGATGATAAGGAAGATTTTTACTAGCTTCTGCAATCTAAAATAGATTGAACATGCAATCAAGATGTACTGATAATTACTGGTGACCAGAATGAAAAAGTTGGAAACAAAGAAGGCTCAGTAATTGGAAAATATGGCCTTGGTGACAGAAATGATGCTGGAGATCACATGATAGAATTTTGTCAGACCAATGACCTTTTCATTGAAAATACATTTTTTCACCAACATAAAAGGCAACTAAACACATGGAATTCACCAGATAGAACATACAGGAACCAAAATGACTACATTTGTGGTAGAAGACAATGGAAAACTCAACATCAAAAGTGAGCACAAGACCAGGTACTGATTGTGGATCAGACCATCAACTGCTCATATGAAACCGAAGAAAATTAGAACAAGTGTACAAGAGCCAAGGTATGACCTTGAGTATGTTTCACCTGAGTTCAGCGTCCATCTCAAGTGTCCCTCAAGTGTCTAGGGTATCAAGATTTGATGCCCCAGACACTAATGATCCAAGACCAGATGTGTTGTGGCATGGCATCAAAAATATCACTCATGAGGAAAGCAAAATGTTATTAAAAAGACAAGATCAAATTACATGTCAAAAGGGATGCTAAAACATGCCCTTGAACATTGAGAAGTTAAAGTAAAAGGAAGACACGATGAAGTTAAGACTTAACAGAAGATTTAAAAGGGGAGAAGAAAAAAATCAAAGAGTATAATGACATGTGCAAAGAGCTGGAGATAGAAACTCCAAAGGGAAAAACACGCTCTATTTTTCTCAAGCTTAAATAACTAAAGAAAAAATTCAAGCCTCACATAGAAATAATGAAGGATTCTACAGGGAAAATATTAAATGATGCAGGAAACATCAAAAGATGGAAGGAATACACAGAGTTATTATACCAAAAAGAATTGGTGGATGACCAATCATTTCAAGAGATTGCACATGATCAGGAACCAATGGTACTGAAGGATGAAATGGAAGCTGCCCTGAAGGAATGGGTGAAACACAAGGCTCCAGGAATTGATAGAATGCTAATTGAGACCTTTCAACAAACAGATGCAGCACTGGAGGTGCTCCCTTGCTTACGCCAAGAGATTTGGAAAACAGCTACCTTGCCAATCAACTGAAAGAGATACAGATTTGTGCCTATTCCTAAGAAAGGGGATCCAATCAAATGTGGAAATTGTCAAAGGGTATCATTAATATCACATGCAACTAAAATTTTGCTAAGCATCACCCAAAAGTGACTGCAGTAGTATATGGACAGGGAAGTCCTGGAAAATCGAGCTGAATTCAGAAGTGGGAATGAAACCAGGGACATCATTACTGATGTCAGATGGATACTGGCTGAAACCCAAGAATACCAGAAAGATGTCTGCCTATGTTTTATGGATTATACAAAGACATTTGACTGTGTGGATCATAATAAATTATGGACAACACTGCAAAGAATGGGAACACCAGAGCACTTAATTTTACTCAAGACAAATCTGTACATAGATTTGGAGGAAGTCTTTGGAACAGAACAAGGAAACACTGTTTGGTTTAAAGTAAAGAAAAGTGTGCATCAGGACCATGTCCTTTCATTGTACCTCTTTTAATATCTATGCTGAGAAAATTTTGGTCTGTTGTACATAGAGTCACTATAAATCAGATCTAACTGAAAGACACTTAACAACAACAACAACAACAACAACAACAACAACAACAACAAAACATCTTTCAACTGGATCATTAAACAGCTGGATATCTTGTTTGTTTTCACTATATTTCACGTGTTCTTCTTTTTCCTTTTCCCCCCATTATTTCTACTTCTCTCTTTTAGATTAGTTATCATGACATTAGTATTATTAAGAAAAAATAAATATAAGAACAACAGTTTTCACAGGAGATACAATCTCTTTCATGAGATAGACCATGTCCTTATTTATTGCACAGGTCAGAATTATCTTAGTATCTAAACCATGCAAGTTACTACACAATAAAACTACACACCACTAACTCTGATGACCACTGCAATAGGTTGGGTCTGGAGTGACTCTCAAGGGACTATATGTTAGTCTTGTTTCCCAGCTGTGCACTATTGGGAGGTGGTAGAAAATTTTAAGAGGTAAGGCCTAGTGGGAGGTCATCCAGTGCCCCTCAAAGACAATTGTGGGAATCCTTTCTTCTTCTCTTTTCCCTCTCTCTCCTTTTCTTCCCAATCAACAGGAAATTAGCAACTTTGCCCCACCACACACCAAGATGTCTTGCCTCACCACAGGCCCAAAAGCATAGGTTTTCCCAATCATAGACTGGAAACTCCAAAACACCAAGCCATAAACCTTCTCTCTTTATAAATTAATTATCTCTAGTACTTTATTACAGTAATAGAAAACAACAAGCACAAATTACCAAAAGTGTACATATGAATGTTTGAAATAATATCTGTTTATGACTTCATCCATTAAGGGAAAGTGTCAGGCTATCTCATCCAAATTTTGTGTGATCACTTTTGTCAGTATCCTCCAAATATACTCTCTGATTTGCTTTCCTTGCAGTGTTAGCTCTGTGTTACATGGGTAGCAGAATCCAACAAAAGCATCAATCTAAATGGTGGTTGAACTGATGGCGTCAACATCCAGGCTACTGGGATCACAGGTACAATTATGGGAACTTGAAAAGTGGTAAAATATATAAAAAGTTATATGAGTCATCATAAACTTGGCAAATTTCAATTAAGAACAAAAGTTGTGGCTAATTTTTTAATCTGTAAATGTTAGAATGACTGAGAGCTATAATAGTATACAGGTCATGTTCACAGGTCAACGATCCCAGCTTGTTCAAGATGAGTCGCAAAGCCAAAAAACAAACAAAAATTGTCCACATGCTTACTAAAGACAGTGAGAATATAGGAAATATCATTAGTGGAGAAGTAAGAGTAAATCAGACACCTAATTCTTTGCAAATTGTGTAAGACTGACCTGGGAGGTTGGTGTAAGAGTAAGAAAGGAAGGTAAGTAAGGGTATAATGAGATGGTGTCCAGTTGAGTGGCTTGGAAATGCATTTAGTAATCAAAGCAAATTGCATCCAAATACCTAGTCTGTGTGGCATATGTTTAGAAGTAAATTTAGCAATTAAAGCAGCCTGCAACCAAATATCTAGTCTGTATGGCATATGGGGGTTCTGAGAATGGAAAGCATCCCCTCTGTGAGGCTTTGCACTGTTTTGGAAAAATTAAGTCTAAGTAAAGAGCTAAGGGTTGGGGTTTAGCTCAGTTGGTATAGTGCTGCTCTGCACACTCTGAGGTCCCTGAGATTCAATCCCCAGCACCACAAAAATAAGGGAAGGACAAGGCAATCCACTCTCGAAGCAATCCCCAAACAATCAACCATTGAAAACTCTATGAATAGCAGAAAAGCACTGACATAGTGCCAGGCATGGCACAGGGTCGGGGACTGTTTCATTCTGTGGTACACAGGGTCTGTTGTATATAGAATCACTGTGTGTCAGACCCAACTTGAGGGCACCTAATAACAACAACAAAGAATGAAATTTACATAAAGAGGTCTGAATACAGAACAGATCATTGGTGCTTTTGATGAAAAGGAGATTTAATTACTGATGGGAAGATTATTCTAAGGTGAAGAGATCCAACAACTTAGAAGACTTGAAGATTAAAAAAAATTAATAAATAAAGAAAAATGGGTCTTGGTACCAGGGTATGATACATGCCAAATATGTCATATTTCATTTCTGTATTACATACCATGAAAAGTGGTGTTTCATGAGTGTGATTTACATCTCTCACAGAACATTTCAATTCTGTTTTGTGTTTCAGTTTGATCTCTCTAAAAAGTTCGTTATTTTAATGAGCTCATGAAGACTATAGATATATAAATAAAAATGCCATTTTATAGATATTAATGCAATTTTTCACATTCCTAAGGTATATCTTGGGCTGGGATTTAGCTCAGTGGGTAGAGCGCTGCACTGCACTCTCTGAGGCCCCGAGTTCAATTCCCAGCACCACAAAAATGGGAGAAGGGCCTGGCAATCCACTCCCAAGGCAATCCCGAAACAGTCAGCCATTGAATACCCCATGAGGGTCGCTATGAGTCGGATACCGACTCGACGGCACCTAACAACAACAAAAGTACATCTTAGCTCTCCATACTCTGCCTAAATTTATGTTACACATCTACTTATTTAGATCTGCATCACCCATTTATTTCCCAAGTATACAACAAACTACATGTACATTTTGTGCCATTATGAATATTTTATTTGGTAGAAAACAACAAATCAGTATTGCCAGGTAGGGCTTATGGTTGCATCATATTTATTATTGCTATAATATGGGAAATGAGTTAAAGTATAATATGTAAAATGAGTTAAAGTATTTCACAATTTGTAAAATGTCAAATATGTATTGAGATTTTAAAATATTTTTATGAGAAAGGCTATCTGCATTTTTATTTGAGCTAAATACACTCCATGAATATCAGAGATGCACTCTCAATAGTTCTAGGCATGGCACAGTGTTAGGGAGTGTTTCATTCTGTTGTACATAAGGTAGCTATGAGTCGGACTCAACTTGACGGCAAGTAGCAACAACAGTAAATACATTTGAAGGTTGATTTGGGGTTGAACTGATTACCTTATAATCCTAAAAATCCTACGGATTTTGATGTTTTTCCCTAGTATAACATTACCATCCCCAAATTTTCCTCCCTCCTTTTGGGATTGATTTACTTTCATATCTGAGAGCACTTCATTTTGTCTTTGGTATTCTCCTATCTCCAACTGTATGTAACTCTTACTTCCCCAGTTAGTTTGACTTCTTTTCAATTTTACATTGCCTGAGGCTTTGAAAAAGAATTATTTTCATAAGAGTAAAATCAAATATAAACCTGTCAGAGTAACATTTATCAACTTCTGTTCCACTATTGCCTTTTTGTTCTATTGAATTAAGGTATCCACTATAGTAGTTACTAAAATTTTTAAAGTGCAACTGATGCTTTGAAACTTTAGTTTGAAAGGATTAGAAGACAGGACAAATAGTGAATTGTTATGCATAAGTATACATTAAGGACCATGAAAAATATATATACATACCTGAAATGAGCAGAAATGAGCAACTGTTGATGTTTTTTCCAAATCAGTATACAATAATCAGGACTTCCTCATTAAAACAAGTAAAACACACAAGATACACATTCATCTCTCAATAAGTCTATTTTGTTTTAAACATTTATTGCAGAAATGATCACAAGAGTACATATATTTTAACACATAATGAATCCATATGTCCTTCAACTAAGCTGCTAAGTTACAACCTGGGGTCAATTGCCATTCTCTATCACATGTAGTCTAACATTGCCTAACCAATACTTAAGAGCAAATCCAAAGCACTATATTGAGACTAATTCACTTTTACTAATATCTTGTGTCCCCACTCTCCCGGCTTTCGTATATTGACAGTGCTGTTTCTGCCCTTCTTCTTCTTCTTTTTTTTTTCTTTTAGTCCTACTGCTCTAATGGATTTACTCTACAAGAGCAAAGACCATTAAACATTAGTGCTACTTAAAACAAACTCAATGGGAGAAGACAAACATCAATGCTTCCTGCCCTTTCATCCTTCACTCTCGTCTATAGCTTCATAATGGGCATGGATGAAGCCCTGGCACATGTGAAGACCACTCTTCTATGGCTCAGGCTATGAGTGTTTTTGTTCTTATCTAGATGACCCCTGATTGAGTGCTCCCAATACCACAACCTCCCAGAAGTGGTGATATCCTTGAAGGTATCTGGGACTGGTAAGAGGCTAGAATTCAGGTTGGCTTTCCTATGGCCTGCATTTTAGGGCCAAAGATACACTGTCTACATGAAGTTCAAGACACTGTCAGTATCCAGACCACTGTGTTCACCTACACCGACCATGGTGCTCTCCTTGAGGACCAGACTTTTGTCCAGAATGACTGCTACTACCATGGTTATGTGGAAGAGGACCCAAAATTCCTAGTTACTCTCAGCACCTGTTCTGGGGGGATTTCAAGGAATGACAGAAATATATGACACTGCTTATGAAATCAACCCGCAAAGACTTTCTGCCACATTTGAACATCAGGTGCACAAGATGGACAGTGAGAAAAAAGCACCATCCTCACTCATGAGATATGGGTTAACAGAAGAAGAAACAGCATGACAAATGAAGTTCCAAGAGAATTCTCATTCCACTCTGATGCAAAGTGGCCATGCGGGTTGGTGGGTGGACAGATGGATTTCTGAACTGGCAATACTGTTAGACAACACACAGTTTTTCAAGATAGCAGTGTCTCAAATGTGGAGAAAAAATGAATGTGATCCATCACATG
Organism: Pedetes capensis; assembly: GCA_007922755.1. NCBI lineage: Eukaryota > Metazoa > Chordata > Mammalia > Rodentia > Pedetidae > Pedetes > Pedetes capensis. The sequence continues at coordinate 11,563 of VMDO01028437.1, forward strand.
AATGTGTTTTACATGGCAATGGATATTGATGTGCTTTTAACTGTGGTTGAGATTTGAACTGGAAAAAACTGTTTCGATCCTTAAAACAAATGGCCTGGTAGAATCATTTAGCACATGAAAGAGAAAAAGCTTTAATGCCTTCATTAAGCATGATATTGCCTATCTTTTGGTAATGCATGCATATAGTGAGTATCTTGGCTTAGCACTGAGTGACAATACTCAGAATTGTGGAGGTGATAGTTTCAGGGGGACTAATTACGTTGGACGGGCAATCATTGTAGTCCATGAGATGGGCCACAATTTGGGTTTGTTTCAGGACAACAGTAAACAATGTTGATATGGGCACAAAACCTGCATAATACTTGTGTGTAAAACAAATTCAAGTAGATTCAGCAACTGCAATTATGCTAGCATGTGGAACCACATTCCAAGAAGGACTTATATAAGCAATTATCCAAATCCATTAAAGTACAACATAAACATGAACCATGGCAACAGTGTGGTTGAGGAGTGCGACCATGCATCCTTAAAACCATGTGCAGAAGATGTTGTTTTGAAAACTGCAGCCTGAAACCTACAGCTGCTTGTGCTTCAGTGCTTTGTTACAAAAACTGCCAGATCATGCTCTGAGGCAGTGTGTAGAGAAGAGGCCAATGACTTTGATCTGCCAGAGTGGTACAACGGAACTTCATGTGAGTGTCCAGAAGATGTGTATGTGGAGGATAGGAGACCTTGCCTACAGAAGGGCTTCTCCTGCCAAAAATGATGTCATGACCATGATGGAAAGTGTAGGAGAATTTTTTTGCAAAAAAAAAGTCAAAAGTGCAAGGCAAAGTAGTTACTTAGTAATGAACACCCATGGTGACTGTTATGGTCAGTGTGGTATGAAATATATTGGATATATACAATATTCTACCCCAGATATCTTGCGCGAGTGAATTCAATATGACAATGTGGCAGAAATTCCCTCTTTGAGAGATCATACTGTGTGTTGGACTCAAGTGTACCATGTCAATTGCTAGGGTATTACTATCATTTTGGAATGACCACACCTGGTATTGGAGAAGTGAAAGATGGTACAGAGTATGGTCTGGACTAACATGCATCCACAGAAAGTGTGCCATCATGTCATTTTTAGAACAAGTCTGTTTGTCTGGCACTTGTAATAACAGTGAGATCTGCAACAATAAATATCATTGTCATTGCAACTCCGAGTGGGTCCCACCAAACTATCTAACAAAAGGCACTGGGAGTAGTGTTGACAGTGGTCCACTGCTACTCCCTAAGGAAAAAGACTAAAGGATGAAGAACCACCCCATTATTGCCCCAGTGGAAATTGTTTGGATTCCTGTTTTGATTCTGTTTACTTTCCTTTGGATAATACATTAAAAAGTAACATAAGAAGGAAAAACAAAACATGGAAGCTTCATCTATGATAAAAAAGCAAAAGATTAAACCTTCACATATGAAATAAGAGAAAAATTCAACCTGAGTAAAAGTAAAAATCTACAATTTCAAAAATCAACCCAATCCTAAATGAAATTTCCCATGTGTTAATTTTTAGTGTCTGGGTATTAGAAATATTATTATGGTTGTCAGAGACCATGTACAGAATATTTGACCACCTATCATATTTCAGGATCATAAATATTACTCATTAAAGGCAATTCCTAATATATACTTACTTTTCATTATTTTAAGGAATTTTAGTGCTTTATTTTTTATTCAATCTCTCTTTGTTTCCTGAGCAAAGGCACAGGTTATGGGTGATGTGGGTAACTGTTTTAATTTGCTCTCTCTCAATTCTAAATCTCCTTCCTTTTACTCTGCTTTAATACATGAAGAAAGAATGTCCAATAGTAGGTCCTCCTTACCAGTCATCTGCAAACAGGGAAGCTAGAGGGAGACTGAAAATCTGGGTGAACTATTTGAGAACTGTTTATGTCAGAATTGCCTCAGTCACAGCTTTCACCTTGGCAGCAGGTATAGTTTTCAGTCTGCTCATTATTAGCAAAAGAAAAAAAAAAACTTTGGACGAATTAAGTTTGGCAGAATTTATTTGTGCAAAGAATGATTCCTGAATCAGACATACTCAGAACGAGGAGAGATTCAGAGAGCTTTACTCAGCAACATGGGAACATAGAATTTACAGACCAAAAAAGAACTGGTGCACAGAAACAGCTTGATTGGTTACAAGTAGGCATTTGCCTTATTTGTGCATGGTATGATGAAACATCCCCCTTAAATGAACATGGTCTAAACAACTGGCAGCCTGTATTTGGCTAGAGCCTGGATGCTATGATTTGGATAGGGGGACTTAGTAATTTGGGATAAGAATGTACTCTTAAGTTAGGGATGAAAGTAGGACCTCAAACCAGTGAAAAATCGGGTTTAGGATCGGGTGTCGTTTCAGTATGTTAAAATTTAGAGTTTGGGTTCTACTTGGGTTCAGTTTTAAATCCTATGTGTAGATAGCAAGGTTCAAACTGAATCAGAACCCAAACCTGAACTCATTTCCAGTTTAAGCACTTTAAAAAAATTTTTATCAACCCAAACCCACACCTAGTGAAAAACTGGGTTTGAGTTCAGCTTTTACTATTTGTTTTGTACAATCAGCTTTCTTATTATACAAAAAAATTGGGAAAAAATGAAAAAAAATTATTCATGTACACATAAGATTAAAATTTTAAACCTGAGCCCAAAACTGAACTTCCTACATTGTTTTTGTAATTTAAGGTTACTTTATTGTTGAAAAAAAATTAAATAAGTTTAGCATAGCTTAAAGGACACAGTGTTGAAAAAAATATACAGTGGTGCACAGTAATGACCTAGGCCTTTGCATCCTTATACTACTTATTCACTGACTCACCCAGAGCAATTTCCAGTGTTCATGACAGGTGCCCAACACAGGTGCACAATTTATTTATTTTTATTATCTTTATTTCCAGAATGACATATCAGTGTACATTGCTTATGTTCACCTCCCCCACTACTCATGACCCCCCTTTTCCCCTCTGACTCACTGCCTCCCCATCAATGGTCCTCCTTCATGCTTACATGTCTTGTTTATGTATGTGTATGTGCATGTGTGTACATATATAAGTATGTATATCATGTATATATTTTAAAAATCCAGATTTTGCCTTTGAGAGCAAAATGTGATATTTCCGTGTGTTTTCCATTACCCTTTCTTATTGCCTCCTCCCCTCTGTTAGTCCTTCTTCTCTCCCTGCACACCTCCCTCTGCTTTAAGGACACGTATATTAAGATATTGAATATAGATTGAAATCTAGCATGCACATATGAGAAAAGACATTTGATGATTGTCTTTCTGAAACTCTCTATATTGTAACGTATTGAACCAGCACCTAAATCCAATTTTTGGCATATCTGAAGTCCTTGACTAAAACAGGGAGGAAACTTTATGCTAAATTTAACTTAAATATTCATAGATATTATATATATTTATAGCATAGTAGTTCACTTTTGGCCATTTTTAACTGTCCAAAATCTTATTTGCCCACCATCATTCACACTCCAAAGTTACTAAATGGAAAAGTCCAGAAATAAACACAGGTTTTAAGTTGCACACTGTTCTGAGGAGCATAATGAAATCTCACCCATCTAGCTCTGTCTCCCCAAGAATGTGAATTATCTCTCTCTTCAGTGTATCCATATGAATATACTATCTGCCTGTTAGTCGTTTTTTGGCACCCTGGTTACCAAAACTATTGTTGCAGTGTTCTAGGACTTGGGTTCAAGTAACCCTCATTTCAGTGATAGCTTAATATAATCTGAAAGAGACTATATTCACATGACTTCTTAAATAGTATATTGTTATAATTGTTACATTTTATTATTACCATTTTGAATCTATGACTGTGTGATTAATTTACTGTTACTATGTTGTTGTTAGGTGCTGTCGAGTCAGTATCCGACTCATAGCGACCCTCTGTACAACAGGGGAAACACTATTGTCAGTGCTTCTCCGCTGTTCATAGGGTTTTCAATGGCAGATTGATTTTTGGGACGGGGTTGCCAGGTCCTTCTCCCAAACCTACAGTTTCTGGTGTTCCCAGGTGGTCTCCCATCCAGGTACTAACCAGGCCCGACCCTGCTTAGCTTCCGAGATCTGACGGGATCGGATGCCACAGGGTTACAGCTGCAGGCACTGTTACTATAGATACGTATATATAGGAAAAAACAGGTTTGAATCTGAGAGCACAATCAGCAGGTCTGTCTTGGTTTCAGGTTTGCACTCCCAAAATAGCCTTTTCAGATCTTGGGCTCTACATGGGTTTCACAACCTCCTACTTGAATCCTGAGGCTCATGCAGAGAAATCTGTCTGTGGATGGGTATAGAATTCTTGTTGCAGGAGGTTACAGGTTGGTGACCTTTTATGTTGCCACTGTGCTGATGTTTCTTTTGCTTTTTAAAAATGTTCACTTATTAAGTTCTCCAAGTAACACTTTTGCTGAATCCCAGTTTTATAAGTTACATTAATTTTTCTTTAATTCAAAATATTTTAAAACTTTTCTTGGTGTTTCTTCTTTGATCAATGTCATCTGGGAGTATGTTGATTAATTCCCAAATACTTGGGGATTTATAGTAAATTGTCATTCATTGGCATATCAGTTTCAATGCAGTCAATGAAAAATGTTTTGTATTACTTGTATTCATGTAAATTTGTCCAGATATATTTTATGGTTCAGAGTATGTTCTACCTTGGTGAATATTTCTGTGACATAAAAAAGTATGTGTCTTGCTACTTTTTGCATGGACTTTTATACAAATGTCAATTAGGTCTAACTGAATTTTATTTTTCTCTGGTGCCTATGTCTTTTTTTGCAGGCTGGGGTTTAGCCCAGTTGATAGTGTGCTGCTCTGTGCTCTCTGAGGCCCTACCACCAAAAAAATGGGAGCCTAATCCCAAAACAATTAGCCATTGAAAACCCTGTGAATAGCAGAGAAGCACTGACACAGTACCAAGCATGGAACAGTAATGAGGAGTGTTTCGGTCTGTTATATAGCAGCTATGAGTTGGACCCTACTCAATGGCACCTAACATGTTGTTGTTTATTTTTTTTCTACCTGCTTGACTTATCAATGACTGATGTGATGATCCTGAAGGTACAGAATTCTCCAGCTATGATAATATAGTTGCTTCTTTTTCATTTCAATTGTATCAGTATTATCCTCAAGTAGCTGTAGCTAGAATCTTAGGTCTATTGCTTGCCACATTACCAAAAAACTGATAGACAGAAATTGGTAAAAAGAGATGGGTTTATTTACAGTTTTGACCAGAACTGGGAAAAGAAAAGTTCGTAGTTTCTCTGTACCTTTCCTACAACAGTATTACAATTTAAGTACTTGAATGAAACAAAAGCCAGGAAACATCTCTACATACATTAGCTGTGAGGTAAGTTATCAGAACTGTGAGAAATCTTTTCCTGGAGAGAGCTGCTCTTATGGCACCGGGGATTCAGGCTGGGATTTCCCAGAGAAATTTTAATTCTTCAGGGTCCTTTTTAAGTACCCTGTTATGCTGTTACAATGCCCTCTCTTTTTGCCCATTCCTCAATCTTCAGAGATTTGGGGTGTTGTGCCACCCATTGTTGGACAGGTTTGGAAATTGCTGAAATGCTGTGCGTGAAAAAAACACCAAACCATTAGGAGAATACGAGCAGGAGCCAAAGTCAGCTGTCCAGCTAGTGTTAGGTAACTGTAAGTATAAGAACTCCTCCTTGAGTACTCGGGTATTGAACTCAGGGCCTCATACATACTTTGCAAGCATTGTACCACTGAGCTGCACCCCCAGCCAAGCATTTGCTTTTTATTTTGAAACAGGTTCTCATTCGGTTATACAGGAAGCCTCTGGCATCAAACTTGTGATCTTCCTGGCTCTGCCTCCCCAGTTTGCTGGGATTATAGGTATGCACTACTGTGCCCAGTTTAAGAATTCCTTCTTTATAACCTCTTAGCTTTAGTTACTTTTGAAAGGGCGGGTGTAGGTGGCTCTGTTTTCTGTTGGTTTCACTATGTAATTCAGGGTGGCCTTGAACTCATGATCATTTGGTGTTATGTACTCTAGGGGGCAATCAGGAGTGAGCAGAAGGAAAAAAAAATGCCCCCACAATGGAACAAAAGCATAAATTTGAGTAGGCTTATTATTACCATTGAGGAATCCCTGCAAAGGAGTTGCCACACTAGATCACATCCTATTGATACTAAGCAAAGACTAAGAAAAGTGGTTGTACACCAGCTCCACCCTCACATTATCTAGACTCCTAGAACAGAAGGAAATTATAAAAAGACCCACCTTCAGCTATTAGGTTGCTGACCCTCTCTCCTCAGCAACCCATTCTCTGTGGTCTAAGAGCTTCTCTATTCCCATTTTCCTTAATAAATTCACTCTTTTTTCTAATTTTCAAACTGACTTCTGAATTTCACTTCAGTAGCACTTCTTGTTAACATCTTCTTAACAAGGGAACAAGAACCAAGGATAATTTTCCCACATTGTCTTTGTTTCTGCTTCTCAGATCATTTTGTTGTTATTATGTACCATCGAGTCAGGTCTGAATCAATAGCAACCCTATGTACAACAGAAGGAAACACTCCCAGACACTGTGCCATGTCTGGCATCATGTCAGTGCTTCTCTGCTGTTCATAGGGTTTTCAATGGCTGATTGTTTGGGGATTGCTTTGGGATTAGATTGTCACATCCTTCTCCAACTTTTGTGGTGCTGAGGATAGAACCCAGGGTCTCAGACAGTACAGAGCAGCACTCTACCAACTGAGCAAAATCCCAGACCCCTGATCACTTTAGGTAACATAATTCTGATAGTTCCCTGAATTGAGGTCTCTCTCAAAACTCCTCAGATTGTGTCTCTGTTTCTAAACATCTTATTTCATATTTTTGCTTTCTGGTATGAACTTCCAGTCTTTTTCAGACACTTAGCACAAGGTTCTGAGACAAGTGACCCTGCTGGCCAAGGTCATTCTCTGGTGCAGTTTGAAGACTTCTTTGCTTCTACCTGGATCCACTACAGACTGGAGGGGTAAAAAGCACTGAAAAGCCTAAAATCTCTGGGTACACTGAAATTACTATGGAAATGTTGTTGTTAGGTGCCATCAAATCATGTCCAACTCATAGTGACCCTCATAGAGTTTTCAATGGTTGATTGTTTCAGGATTGCCTCAGGAGTGGATTGCCATGTCTTTCTCCCATTTTTATGGTGCTGAGAATTGAACCCGGGACCTTCAGAGACTACAGAGAAGTGCTCTACAAATGGAGCTAAATCCCAGCCCCTAATATGGAAATGGATGACAGTTTACAATAAATTCCCAAATATTTGGAAATTAAGCAACATACTTCCCAATGACATATGGGTCAAAGAAGAGAAGCCAAGAGAAGTTTTAAAATATTTTGAATGAAAGGAAAATTTAAGTAACTTATAAAACTATAATGCAGCAAAAAGTGTTACTTAGAGGGAGAACTTACTAAGTGAACATATATATATGTTCACTTAATATATATATATATATATATATATATATATATATATATATATGTATATATATATATATTTGTTGTTAGATGCCATCGAGTCGGTATCCGACTCATAGCGACCCTCATAGGGTTTTCAATGGCTGACTGTTTCCGGATTGCCTTGGGAGTGGATTGCCAGATCCTTCTCCCATTTTTGCAGTGCTGGGAATCGAACTTGGGACCTCAGAGACTGCAGCACAAGTGCTCTACCAACTGAGCTAAATCCCAGCCCCATATATATATATTTATATATATATTTGTATATAATATATATGTGTATATATATACACATATATATATATATTTCTTCATATATATATATATATATATATATATATATATATATATATAAAGAAACATGAGCAAGGTGGCAGAATAGAAGGTCACCAACCCATAACCTCCTGCAACAAGGCTTTTCAGTGGAAAAGCATTCCTCCTCCAATAACTAAGAGGTCCAAGCCAAGTTTATTCTTTGGTAGGGTGCAAAGGCTTGGCAAAGGAAAAGTCCAAACCCATTCTACATGTAAGGGTGAAAAGTTACTCTTTCATTCTCCCGCCATTTCCTTCTTCTGGGCCAAAGTCCCTAGTTCCCGGCCCTCTTTTGAATCTGGCTTGATTTTCCATCAGTTTCCTGCACCACTGCAGTTGCTTTTGAATGATCTTTAGTAAAATTTTGCTTACCTGTGATATTAATGTGAATAGATAGCTGTAGATGAAACGACTGGCATTCCCATAAACATCATCTGCTGTTTTCCCACTTTACCTTGCTCTTTCAAAACTTAATTTGCCAAGCTCCAGTCACTCTACCAATGACCGTCTTTGCATAGATGACTATTTTCCTGGAGTCAGACCTAAGGGATATGATGCCTGGAGGCCATGGGACTCTTCCATCCTGGCTAAGTACAACAGTCTATATTAAGGCCACCAGTATGTCCAGCTCATGGGTTGAAGTACCAGAGTAAGTCTCTGAGGTCCTGGTGTCTACTTCCCGTATCAAAACAATTTGCATCTGGCTCTTCTAATAAGATGGTGAGGCCAAGGTACAATAGTGGTTGCCATTCCCAAGGACCAAGATTTTAACATTTCAAACTTCCCATCCTCTGATGCCTTCTCTAATCTCGGTTTCTTTCTAAAACAAGATCTCTCACTTCAACATTCTCATCCCAAGGATAGTGAAGTTCCAGGTATGCCTGCAAACTCAAACTTTATAGTTTTGGCCACAAATAGTACTAGACAGATCGCATTTGAGTTGATCCATGCTCAGGGGGCTATTCTGGCCAGTGGGAACTTTTGCCCTTTGATGAGTATTAGAAATATTTCTCTTGTCCTACAACCCACCTGGAAAGCCTACAGAAACACAACAAACCTCAATTACCTAGCAGGAATTATTCTCCAAAATCGTAGGGCCCTAGATGTCATTACAGCTGAAGCAAGAGGTATATGTGCTGTCCTTAATGAGACATGCTGCTTTGGGATTAATAACTTTGGAAAAGTAAAAGAGAGCCTCATTAAAACCAGAGAAAACAGCAAAATATTAGAAGGTATTAACCAAAATCCTGTGTAGACCTCCTGGCTGGCACAACTCTTAGGAAGTATCTCTGGATTGATTTTTCGACCCTCATGGCTCCTACAGCTAACTTCTTTTTATTTCTAATCTTTCTCTGTAAATTTTGTCTATGCTTACTTATCTTCCTTGGCACAATTGGCATCTTCAAGGCTTCAGGCAATCCAAAGCCAAATGGTGATCTCACAAGGATATCAGTCACTAATTACTGGCTCATGTACCACTGCTGCTCTATATTGAGGACCCATGGGTCACCCTTCCATTGCTGACAGTCAGCAGGAGGTGGCAACCTTTGTCCCTTAGATCTATGACCAATTTCAGCAGGAGGTAGCCAAATGATATTGACACCGTTTACCTAAAAGATTTTAGGGTTTCCAGTTCTTGAATGTTTGATAGCAGTCAGGCATGAGAACCAGGGATGATAATAAAGAATAGTAGGAGGAGCAAATATAATCAAAGCATATTATGTGCATGTATGGCAATGTCACAATGTGACATCTTTCTGTACAATCAATATATGCTAATAAAAATAAAGTACTGGAATTATAAACAGGCAAACAGGATTACATCAAACTACAAAGATTCTGCACAGCAAAGGAAAAAAATAGTACATCAAAGAGACAACCTACAGGGTGGGAGAATATATCAGAAAAACACATCTGATAAGAAGTTAAACATATAAGGAATATACACCAAACATATAAGAAACTCAACCCAATAAAATAGAAGAAATAAACTGATTAAAATAGACAGAAATTAAGGACACATTTCTCAAAAGAAGATATAAAATGACCAATGGGTACATGAAAAATTGCTCAGTATCACTCATCATCAGAGAAAAATTTCAATTCTCTGTGTGAATTGGCATAAGGATTATTTCTATTCCCAGGGGCAGGGAAAGCCGGAGAGAACAGAAGAGTTAAAAAGCCTTCTAGAAGGAGAAGTGCCTTGGTTAGAGAAGACAGCAGGCCTCAGAGAAGGGGTGGCTCACCTGGAGCTGCCCCTGAGAAATGACAGGCAAACCCATGGCCATCCAGAAGGAAGAGATAAGCAGAGAAGTAGAGGGCACTGAACAAAGAGAGGGAAGAGAGAGTAGCCACAAGTTCCCTCTAGTTTTATTCAAACTATGTGATGCCCAATATAACATGAGTCCTTGGCACAAAGTGTGATGTAAATCTTCCAGTGGAAACTCAAAATCTACCTGGAAAAGTGTCTTTTGTTGTGGTTAAAAGCATATGAAACCTAGGGTCTTTGTTTTGTATAATGACTAATAGTCCCATATGTGGATGTCCTAGGATAACTTGCCTTTGTTTATACTCAAGCAACTATTTATTTTGGATTAGAGTGTGGGGTCCATTAGAGTAGCATCCTTCCAAGGTCCTTAGAGATTTTTCTTGCACGTGGCTTCATACATTTTGGCTGAATACAGAAAGTTATTTTCAATTCCTTGTTCCTCTATATTGCCTAAAATCATAGTTCTCACATACAAACCACTGCAATACCATGTTTAATCACGTTAACAAATGCAGTGGGAAGTACTGTAAGATGTAAATACTATTATTACTAACTAAAACCTATTATTAGTATTACTAGTATTACTAAATACTATTATTATAGTATTTAGTATTACTAGTATTACTAAATAATACCTAGTGATACCTAGTATTACTAAATACTGTTATTACTAACTAAAACCAAAATGTTGCTGATCAAAGTGTTATATAAGTCAATAACCAAACTCATAAAATGGTAAAGGGAGAGATTTTAAAAATCTATTTAAAAATATATCTGTTCCTCAGAGTTCTTAGCTAGATAACAGGGCTCTTGAATCCTATCAAAATGCATGTTTTCAAGGGGGAATTTTCTTATTGGTCTTTCCTTTCACCTTGATTAGATTCAAGATGCTTTTCCATTATTTCCCAAGTTCCCTCTTCACTTTTCTTTTCTGTTCTATTATTGATCATACAAGTGATTAACTGCCCTAAGGACACTCGACTCACAAAATTTTGAGTTTGGAAAGCTCCCATTACCAGAGAAACAGAGACACCTAGATCAGCTTTGAGAAACCTGGAGAAAATCTGGAGAAACCTAGGTAGGTTGGGTGAAGAAATCTAAAGATAGGACATTCCCTCAGGCAAAGGAGAGGCAGAGAGACTAGAAGTGGGGATGAACAAGCTTTTAATAGAGAACAAATATGAAAAGGTGCCTTGGATAGGAAAAAGGGAGACACATCAGAAGAAAAGAAAACCTGATACCCTGAATCTTTGTTTTACCCTGCGTTATGCAGATGACACCACTCTGCTTGCTGAAAGTGAAGAGGATTTAAAACATTTACTGATGAAGATCAAAGATCATAGCCTTCAATATGGGTTACGACTAAACAGCAACAAAACAAAAATCCTTACGACTGGGTCAGCACGCAACTTCACAATAAATGGAGAAAAGATTGAGGTTGTCCAAGATTTTGCTTTGCTTGGCTCTATAATCAACACCTGTGGAAGCAGCAGTCAAGAAATCAAAAGACCTATTAATGTAATCCAACATATCAAGAAACTAACAAACAAAAACCACATGATCATCTCAATTGATGCTGAAAAGGCCTTCGATAAAGTGCAATACCTTTTCATGATAAAAACACTGGAAAAAATAGGTATAACAGGCAAATACCTTAATTTCATAAAAGCCATTTACGACAAACCTACAGCCAACATTATATTAAATGGAGAAAAACTAAAACCATTTCCACATAGATCTGGAACAAGACAAGGATGTCCTCTCTCTCCTATTCTATTCAACATAGTAATTGAAGTTCTGGCCAGGGAAATCGGACAAGAGAAAGAAATCAAAGGGATACAGATTGGCAAGGAAGAGGTCAAATTATCATTATTTGCAGATGATATGATTTTATACTTGAAAGACCCCAAAACCTCAATCAAAAAACTTCTGGATCTAATTAACTCCTTCAGCAAAGTTGCAGGATACAAAATTAACATACAAAAATCAATAGCCTTTCTTTATACCAATTCCAAACAAGAAGAGCAGGAAATTTCAGGAAAGATACCATTCATGAAAACCCACCAGAAGATTAAATACCTTGGAATCAATCTAACCAAAGACCCTTCCGATCTATACAAGGAAAATTTCAAAACATTAAAGAAAGAAATAGCAGAGGACACTAAAAAATGGAAAGACCTCCCCTGCTCCTGGATAGGGAGAATTAATATTGTAAAAATGGCTATCCTACCAAAAGAAATCTATAGATTTAATGCA